>JBBPCY010030758.1:0-14174 GCA_037974405.1 Brachyalestes nurse | reverse complement strand
CCGAAAAGTGCGTTGTAATGTCTCGTCAAAATAATGATAACTTATCAGCATGTTGCCCACCCCTAGCTGCCCACCAGTTCTCACCTGCTCTCCTGTATTTCATAACTGCTGTTTCTCAAACCCCTCTCAGTGCAGTGGAGGTGGGCACAGAGATGCTGGAATTGGACTGCCACATTACTCGAGATGGTCATGTGATTGTATCACACGATGAGCATCTCCTGCGCCAGACTGGGCAAGACGTCAACATCTCCTCAACAAATCTCGAGGTCAGATTTTGAGCTTCTTGATTCATTGCAGTTTTTATTGTGCTATTATGGTCCTTTCAGGTGAAAAAAAACAAGCATACTATTACTGGTGGTTTCTGGTGGCCTAGTGGTTAGGGTGTTGCCCCTGTGATCAGAAGGTTGTGGGTTTGAATCCCAGGACTGTTAGTGGCACCAATGAGGTACCCTTGAGCAAGGTACTGTCGCCACTCACTGCTTCACTTGGTAAATGGGTTAAAAGCAGAAAATAAAAATTCACACAAACTGTGTGCTGTGGTGTGTTCAGGACAAATTCACACTTCACTTTACTCTAATGAGCCATGGCTGACTGGAGATTGTTGTTATTGGCTGCAAAATATTTTTACAGAATTAAAACATAGTCTATATATAGGCTTTATGCTCCATACTTCAATATTAATCAACTGAATATATTATTTTAATGATGAATACACATGTTTTATTCATTTTCTTTCTAGGACTTGCCACTTTATAAAGAAAGACTTGAGGTCACCTTCTATGCAGGTATGCAAATGTACAATACACACACACAGATTTTTATAAGCGTGACATGTTTCTAACACACTATCCATTCACAGGCCGTTACAGCACAGGTTCTGACAGGAGGTTCGTCCTGTTAGAGGATGTCTTCCGTACCTTTCCTAAGATTCCTATCAACATCGAAGTGAAGGAGAAGAACAAAGACCTGATTGAAAAGGCAAGGGGTCAAAATTCAGTACTAGTTAATCAGTTAATGGTGTGCATGAAAAAATAGTGAATTAATAATAATTATGATTATAATAATAATAATTGTTGTTGTTATTATTATTCACAAATATATGTTAAAATTGAACACTATTATCAGTTAAGTTCAAACTGAAGAGAAGGTGACGCTCAAAGATAAATAGGCACTTTTAGGGACTTTTATGTGAATAAACTTTGATTTGATTGTGTGTAAACTATTCAGTTGTTTCTCCATTTCTCTCCATTCTCCCTGCTCCTTTCCTATCCTTAACTACTTCTGGCTTTTCTGGCGGAGGAGAGTTGCAGCAGCAATAAGTTACAAAAGCAAAAGAGTATACTTGGGTTGAAAGACAAAACCATTTTGGCCCCTGTGTATTGTCCACAGCAAGCTGTTAGTTTTTGGTTACAGTGACTGGAACTAGATATTGTTCTCAGATCTGCTTGCTTCCAGGCTCTCGCTGTATTTCTCTTTCTCTTTCTTTCTGTCCCTCTCCCATTCTCTCACCATTCTTGTATCTCTTTTACTTCATGATAATATCTCTTCTTTGTTCTTTTCTCTCAGGTTTCTGCTCTGGTGAAGAAGTATGACCGAGAGGACATCACCGTTTGGGCATCTGTGGAGTCTAATATCATGAGGGAGTGTCGCAAAGTGGTGTGTGCACATGAAACCCCTTCTACCAGCGTCACAACATAGGAAGTCATTTTTGATTTGCTGTGTTTTCCCCTGTCTTCCTTCATTTTATTTTTTTAACTCTCTCTCTTCACCCTCCTCTGTGCTAGAACTCCTCCATGCCGTACATGTTTACCGAGATGCGCGGGCTGCAGCTGCTCCTGTTCTATTACACAGGCCTCCTGCCTTTTATCCCTCTGGGAGAAAGTTTCCTGCAGTTCTACCTGCCCCAGCTGATCAACAGGTGTGTGGTGTTTCAGTTTGGATTTACTTGTTCATTATTTGTGCCAAGTACATACTGTTGCATGTTATAAAATGTCCACAACACTTCAGTATGTATATATTTAACACCTTATATAAGCCTTTAAAATTATTATAATTATTATTGTCCTCATCATTATTATTATTGTTGTTGTTGTCGTTGTTATTATTATTATTATTATGCAAGAGGCAGATCAGTGTGTCAGCAGACTAGAGATAACAGAGGAATATCATTATTAATTATAAGTTATGAAATAACATATAGAATCCATGATGGAGTTTATATTAGGCAGCTGGTGGTCTAGTGGTTAGGGAGTTGCCCCTGCGATCAGAAGGTCGTGGGTTTGAATCCTAAGAGTGCTAGTGTCATCACTGAGGTCCCCAATAGTGGTGGGCGGATCAATCCAAATATCGATAATATCGATACCAACGTTGGTATTGATATTGATTGATACCAGTGTAATGAGATCGATACTTTAGTGTCGATGCTGTCAAGTGTCTCTAATCCCTCTTTTTCTAATACTACCATTCTAATACTACCTGGCTCTACATCCATGCCGCAATCTCTCCTCCGCTCATTTCTGCCAAGACTGCAAAGAATTAGTGCCAGCAAGTTATCTGTTCCTTGATCAATCTGAAATCTGAGTGTTCTGAACGGAAACGTCTGTCAATATTAACAGTAAAAACCCGACAGGGGGCTTCTGAGAATATTTCTTTGAACCCCAGGTTTTGGGTTTTTTTTGGTTATTTGCACTTTTTTTATTGTAATGAATAAATAAATTGTTTCACGATTTTTTTTAAAGCCTGAAAAAAAAGTATACTGAAGGGGAGAAATGTATTGTATTGTAGTTTGGAGTGATAATTTTCTGTGCTTTATTTCTTTTGTTATTGTTCTATTGTTATTGGTGTTATGATTATAAAGTATTTTCTATTTATAACCTAGCCCAAATTCTTTCCTGCGTTTGAACTAATTAATAATTCAAAGAATCACTTAAAGTCACAAAATCACTTAAAGGCCATGCAAATACATTCAGATTTGGCAATTTGATGATGCCAAAATATCGATTAAAAAGTATCGATATCGGCATCGGTGATACTGGCGCTGTATTTACTTGGTATTGGATCGATACCAAATCTTGTAGTATCGCACACCACTAGTCCCCTGCTTCACTTGGTGAAAGGGTTTAAAGCAGAGAAAGAATTTCGGTTCCTGCAGCATGCATTGAAGTACTTTAATAGAATGTTAATAGAAATTTTCTTCCAGGACGTATATACCAGATTCTGCCATTCTGAAGAACAAGACAGTCATCTCACTAATTGAAAAGTAAGTAAATGTTTCAAATGTCTATAAGCAGTCATATTAGATTCTAATATCAATGAAAATGTTATTGATATTTGACAAGCACACGCAAAAATTGTTTGCCTCTGTTTGGTCATAGGCTGACTCTGAGGAAAGGCCTGTTTCAGCATCTTAAGGACAGAGGGATTCAGGTAGAAAGTGGTCTTATCTAAAATGTTCTTTTTAAAAACCAAAAATACCAAGAGTCTGCAGTACATGGTGGTGGGAATACAGAGAAACTCGATTTGTGAGAAACATGTATGAAAGTCATTGTAAAAAGTCAACATTTTAACACCTTTAGAGTGACGGTTCATCTTCATATTAAAGCAGGCCTGTCCAAAGTCCGGCCCACAGGCCTATTGCGGCCCGCCGTCAGATTTCATACGACCCGCAGCTTCGGTCTTATAGTGTGTTATTAGTCATAAAACTTTAAAATGTAATCCCTCTTTTTCTAATACTATCATTCTAATACTACATGGCTCTGCTTCCGTGCCGCAATCTCTCCTCTGCTCATTTCTGCCAAGACTGCAAAGAATTAGTGCCAGCAAGTTATCTGTTCCTTGATCAATCTGAAATCGGAGTGTTCTGAACAGAAACATCTGTCAATATGAACAGTAAAAATCCTAAAGAACAATAATGAACTTGGACTTCATTATTATATTATTATTATTATACTTGGACTTATTTAATTAACTCGAATAAAATTTGGTTATAATTGTTGATGTTCTGTACCTATAGATGTGACACAAAGTATTAATTCACTTGTCTTAAACTTTAATGATAACACACCACTGTGCATTACTTAAAACCCCTGTTTAAAATGTTCATGAGGCAAAGATATTGATCAAACTCATGGAACTTTAAGGCATTCTATACAGTTTGATCAATGTTATCTGACTCTCCAGAGAAAGGCAGAATTGTGTTTTTAGAGTTGTTCACGTCTGCCTGAGCGGCTTATATTTGGTTACATTGCCGTTTGAAAAATAAAGGTAATTGTGACAGTAAAAATTGTTTTATAACAGTGTGTATTTTCATGTAACGTTTGTGGTTTAAAAAAATGTCAGAAAGAACTATTGACCCCCGGGCAGGGCTGGACTGGCCATCTGGCGTACCGGGCAGTGCCCGGTGGGCCGAAGGAAAATTTGGGCCGGTGCGAATTCCCTTCTGGCTCTGCAGACGAACTGTGATACAGCACTGCTGCTCCCGCCACACCCCATAATACCGTCCCCATGACGACCACAGCGCCGCCGCTCCTCTGTAGATCAGACAGGGTTCAACATCCACAGCTTAACTTCCGCAGCAAAAACAAAGCAGCTGTGGAGTTTAATAAGAAGAAAAGGTGGTAGAACATCCATAAAAGTCCTCTGAGCTGTAAATCCTCTTCTGAGCCTCTATTAGAGCTGTCCTGTTCTGTCCCTGTGCCAGAAGGATATTTGTAATTGGAACATTTCTTTCTTTCTTTATTCCTTTTTTATCTCATTCTACCCAGAAGCCAGGGGCGTTTCTCCCCCCATGGACAAGCCCTGCCCCCCCTGAGGTATGCTCTGTCCATCCAAAGAAAACTGTCTGGAAAAAAACAAAACTTGCCACTATTTACTAGATGCTTCATTTGTGTCTTGTATTCATAGAATCCCTAAAAAGGTATAATAAAAAAATGTAGATCGGTGTAAGAAAGGCAGGAGTGTAAAAAGAAGCACTGGTGCGTGCAAAGGACTGTGGGTGCGTGTTTAGTAGGAGAGACGGGGCGGGGGGAGAGACAGGGAAACTGCGTGCTTGGGAGCTTGTAGTTATGTTCCAACTTACTCTGTTCACTTTAGAGCCTCTGACAGTGATGTATCAGCTCTTTACTGTGTGTGTTTGCGTCATTAACGATTATAAAGTAAGTTCATATGGTGCTGTTGTGCTATTTCTGTTTATTTTCAGAAAGACGCTAGATGAGCATGTACACTGCTAATAACTACAACGGCAGTAAGCTAAAGAGAAAGTAAAGGCTGAACTTTTCATGGCTCTGCTGTCTATTCAGGCACCTTGCTCTTGTTTGAGGATTGTGTTCAGATGAACAAAACTTACTTGAGTCCTAAACCTATTGAATAATTACAGTTTATTGTTATAGATTTACACAAAGCATTTAGCCCATCTAGCATCTGTTTAAGCACAGTAGTAATTTCTTCCTTCATTTGTTACAGAACCATACATCATACATTGTCCTTACATGTGCAAGTTGAAATGGGCATTAATCATCCTTTGAACTTCATCTTGACGGGCCTGAGTCGTGACTGACATCCCACAGCGAGTGTTGTCATGTAGCGAATCTGTAGTTTTGGGGAGTGTGTCCCTTCTCCACAATCGGAATAGAACGTATTTATTATTGGAAGGCAGTGGTGTGTCATGAAGTGTCTGATTCGCTAATAGTAGCTAAAAAGGTTGGGAAACAGTGGAGAAAACTCTTTGCTTAAGTAGAAAAAAACTGGCTCTAATTTAGCAAGTGCTGCAAGAGCTTATGCTCCGTTAAAAATAAATAAATAACAGCAGTTTTGAAGTCCGTTTTCTTGCTGTTAACAGAGGAATAGAAAATGGGAAGCTGCTCTAAATTTTCCTTATTTTGGGTCGGGATCTTGGGGAAAATCCCTTATTTTCAAGATGAAAATGGAAGGTGTATGCTTTTGTGTGGTATCTCAACTAGGGGCTTAGGGGATAGTGGACAACACAGCGTTAAAATTTGATGCATGGCCGAGATGTTATGGGCCCACGACTCTGAGCAAAAAAAAAATCTGTTAGATGAGTTTATGGTTTGTGTGGATTACACATTCATTCATTCATTAATTCATTCATTGTCTTCTAAGTCGGCTAGTTACAGCAGTCTGCCTGTGCTTGCTTGCTGCTGTTGTTTTATAATATGAAGCTATCAATGTGCGACATGTCTACGCTGTCATTTACTGCTGTCTTAATAAAAAATAGAAACATCTGCGCCATTTTGTTCGCACACACAAGAAACACGCTGTTGCTGTTGTGAGAATAACTAGTAATCACCATTCATTACACTCAGACCCGATTGGATAGTAAGAAAATTATTGGAAAACTGTTATTATTATTACTATTATTAGGCTATTAGGCCTAGTAGTAGTAGTACGAGTAGTAGTAGTATTAGTAGTAAGTGGTGGTTTTCCACCTATTTTGCAGGTATTTTTTTCTGCCCCCCCAAATGAGTTAAATGCCCCCCAAAGATGACATTCTGGTCACACCTCTGCCAGAAGCCCAAACTGTTCAATAGGAAAAGAGCTGAGGGACATTTCTATTGGACATTCCTCAAATCTGGGCTAAAGTTATCAGGTTAATACTTTAATACCCGCCCCCACTCCTAGTCTTTAAGTAAACTATCAAATCAGAGTCCTGCTAAAGCTCAAACAGACCGATTTAACAGGTGTAGCACCGCCCTCTGGTGGTGGGCGAGAAAAGCACAGTTTCTTAAGAGAGAGAGATTTTTATTGTAAAACTCTTTCCATAATGATGCAACAGTTAAGAAGGAGCTGAATGTTCTACCTTGTGAAGCTCCCCTCACTAAAGAAAGTGAGTTTGTGCTGATTTAACTCCAGGTTAATTTACCTCAAAGCTCCAGCATTAACACTAAAAGTCTTCAGGAACTGGGAGGTTCCCCTTCAGGAAGTGTGTGGTCCTGTCCGTCAGGAACTGTGTGGTTCTGTCCGTCAGGAACTGTGTGGTTCTGTCCGTCAGTAACTGTGTGGTTCTGTCTGTCAGTAACTGTGTGGTTCTGTCCTTCAGGAACTGTGTGGTTCTGTCCTTTAGTAACTGTTTGGTTCTGTCCATCAGTAACTGTGTGGTTCTGTCCTTCAGGAACTGTGTGGTTCTGGCCTTCAGGAACTGTGTGGTTCTGCCCGTCAGGAACTGTGTGGTTCTGTCCTTCAGGAACTGTGTGGTTCTGGCCTTCAGGAACTGTGTGATTCTGCCCGTCAGGAACTGTGTGGTTCTCCGTCAGGAACTGTGTGGTTCTCTCTATCAGTAACTGTGTTGTTCTTCTTCTGGTACTGTGTGGTTCTGTCCTATAAGAACTGTGTGGTTCTCCTTCAGGAACTGTGAGGTTCTGTCCCTCATTAACTGCACACTTTTCTTCAGGAACTTTTGTGGTTCCTCTTCTAGATTAGTTTGGTTCTTTATCAGGAAAGTTGTGGTTGTCCTCCTGCAACTCTTTGGTTTTCCTTTCAGAAAGTGAGGTGCTTCTTCAGGTACTGTGACGTTATGCATCAAGAAAAGTGTGGCTTCCCTTCTTGATCTGTTTGGTTCTTCCTTTGGAAAGTTGTGGTTATGTAACTGTTTATTCATCCTGAAAGTGGGACATTCTTCTTCGGGAACTGTGTAGTTCCTCAGAAGGTTCTGGAGCTTGGCAGGAAATGGGCCTGTTCTCGGCCATTTCCGTGGTCCTGCTGTTTCTCCAGGGCTTTGAGGGAGGAGGTGTTTCAGTGTGGAGGACACCAGCTGGTCAGAGGGTACAACAGACAGTGGATGGTTCTGAACCTGAGGAGTACAACAGACACATCACAGTGGGGAAGTTCAGGAACGAGGAGAAGGACAGCAGAACAGAAGAACAGAGACAGGAGTACCTGGATGGATCCTCCTCTGGACTGAATGCCCCCTTCAGGTTCACAGTGTTCATCTTACCCTCAAACTGCCCGTAACTCAGAGTAACCTACACACACACATATACACAGAAACTATGGTTGAAGGACTATGACATTTGAGCAGGTTTCACTGGACCAGAGTCTCCAAACAGTTTCCCTGTCTGGACTTCCGTCTCACAGTAGGCAGTCAATTTTTGAAGGGGGACACAAATAATACTACCAAATTGTACTTATAAAGAAGTGAAAACCTTTGCTTCTGTCATTATTATTGTAGCATGGAGACTGTGTCATTATGGTTATTTTCAGTTTTTTTTCAGGTCATTAAGTTATTTTCAGGTTCAATGACAAAGCAGATTTTTCTTCAAAACTATTTATTGCATTGTTTTGTGTTGTTTACAGTCAAGCCATCAACATACGTCTTTGTTAAGGGGTTTTTCCACTGACTGGTACCAGCTTGGTTCGGTTCGACTCTACTCGCTTATTTTGCTTTCCCAAAACTAAAATCTGGTACCTGGTACCCGGTACCAATCTTGGTACAACCTTGGCCTAGGTTCCAAGCATGCTGAACCGATACTAATGGGGCTTTTCCACCGACTGGTACCAGCTCAGTTCGGTTCAGTTCGGTTCTACTCTGTTTTGGACCTACAGTTTTCCACTACAATATGAGGTAAACAACCTGGCATCATTACAATTGTCAGCATGGATAAAATCAGAGGGATTTTATTTCTTATCCTAAATTCTGAAACAAACAGCCACAAGCAAGGATGAGAAATAAAATCCCTCAGATTTCATCCATGCTAACGATTGTAATGATGCCAGGTTGTTTACCTCAGATTAGCCGCTCCGCTTGTGCTAAGTTATATTTTAATCGCTAATATAGCAGATTCATGTAAAGTTACATCGGTAATTAGCATTTTTGCCGCAACTCATTTATGAATGAGTCTGCATCAACTACATTAAAGAGAATCGCTTTATTTAAAGTGAATAAAATACCCTACTTACTGGAGTTCAACATTAATTGAGCTGCAGCCACACACCTGATTCGTGTGCGTAGAATAGGTGGGATGAACTGGGAAAGCAGGCAGTGGGCCAAACCACTCTGAGGAAGGGGAGGGGGAACTCAACTGCTTCTAAATACATTTTTTGCATTAATTTTTTCTACTTACACAATTATTTTAGGTGTACATACATATATTTTTCACAAGAGAGAGTGAGATTTTTAAAAATAATTTACATTTTTTGGGGGGGACAACCCTCAGATGGGAAGGACATGTCCCCCCTGTCCCCCCCGGGATTTACGCCCATGCACATCACATCATCTCTTTACCTGTAAGCCTCCACCAGTCCTCATAAGGCATTTTCTTATATCCATCTGCTATATAAACTGAAGGATATATTTGTACAACGTACAATGAGTCACGGTTCGGTACATGATGTCATACGGAGAATACACGGTACAACAGAGAAGACGTGGTGTGGGGGAGGGGGTTGCGTGTAGATGGATCATTTGTCCCAGTTAGGCTGGGTTGGGGTCACTTCAGAAATTAAATAAACAAACAAAGAACTGGAATTAGAATTGGAAAAAACTACAGAAACTGAAGTGGATTTCAGGAAGTGGAAAAAGTCTATTTTTTACAGTTTATTTTAGATTAAATGGATTAATTTACAACTCTGGAAAAAAAGATACCACTGCAATTTATTTTTAAATCAGCATCTCTGTGTATGAAAAATTCCTACACAAGCACCTCATTCTGCTTTATGAGGTACTGAGTGGTGATCACCTGAATCACATCTTATTTAATGAGGAAAAGTATAAAAACACTCTCCTCCTGCAGTGTGACAGGTTAGATGGCAAAACACTACTAGAAATACATCAAAGGTAATTATAGCCATTGCGTTCAACAGTGAACAAGTGATTTGTTTTCTTTTTACTATTCAAGTACTAGTGCCAAGATAAGGATTTGAATACATTGTTTATATCAGTATAAGATTTTGACGGATGGATCAGAAAACAAAAATACATGTCATATATATTCACTTTATATGGCATCAAGTAATCACTATATCCTGAGAATATCTCAGGTCTAAATATCTGTCTGAACAGTACAGTATCATCACAAAAACAATCCAAAGTTGAATAAAAACTCTCCAATCTGACAAACACAATCAAATGAAAAATGAAAAAAAGGGCTTTATTAATACAATTGAATTAAATTGAATTGAGCAAAACATCTCTAGCCTCACACCTTCAATATTTATTTATATTCCAACCTTGTTATTTTAATTCTGTTTTAATCAGATTTAAGAAAATGCTGTTATGGACCCTAATGTGGAGATTGAAAAACTGCAAAAAGGACATTGATGTTTTTAATTAATAAAGAAATAAAATGTGCATAATATGAAAGAAAACATATTCTTGTATTTATTTCATTTGTTTGCAATGTATGTTATTTATAATATTTTAATGTTAATTATTTCAAATGGCCTTAGAAAGTGGAATTTTGTGGACTTTATCTGAATTCAGTTCTGTTTTCAGACACTCTGTATTTGAATTTACAATTCATTCTCTCAGCCCTGCTATATAGCTAAGGTGGGAAATGAATCTGTCAGAGGCTGAAATGCCGGACCACCAAGTGAACACATGTACACACCCACACACCTGTTCTAGAGTGGGCTTTACAGGTGCATGAGATTCTGATAGAAATGTGAAAGAAGAGGGGAAATCAGGAAAATAAGAGCCAACATGGTAGACCCCATTCATAACAAACAATGCTTCCTCTGCAAAAACATTTGGTTTTGAATATCTCAAGACCATAATTACAGTGGGCACGACATTACACACAGCAGTGACAGGGGAAACTCTGGTACACAAAAAAAAGCACCTTTAGCTGCTGAATTACACGTTAAGAGAAGTTACTGAATGCTTTACCTTTGACAATTAACTTACCAATAAATAAAATCGATATTTACAGGATGTTCATATTGGTCTCAGTTGTCAAACTAGATGTATTTTAGGTTAATGAATTGAAGGTATGAAGAACAGATGTGGACTATTTAAGCACTGATGTATGTCGCTCTGGATAAGAGCATCTGCTAAATGCCGTAAATGTAAAACATAAATGTAAACGTAACGTAAGTGTAGAGGTATATGAATTAAACTGGTAAAGACAAAAACGCACCTATAATGTGTTATAGGGTGAAGTCTAGGTTTACAGCTCTGTTGTTTTAAATGCCATCATTTTATTCACCAAATAGGTTGGCTGACAGGAGGACAAACAAAACGTCTGAGGCTAGATTCGTGCAGTGAAATTTTCATGCAGCTAGTTGTACGTTGTGAGTTGCATACAACATGTGGCAGTTCAAAAATAGCTACAGGCAACATATTTGATTACTCCACTAATTAGCAGCTTGTATTAATCAACACACTGCATCACTCTAGGTATATAAAGTCAACCATATTGTGTTATTTACATATATGCAGCATTTTCATCTTTGTATATTTGTTTTCCCTTTATATCTACATACAGTGCTCTACAGTGTTACAAGTACATGTTTTCTCACCAGAGAAGATACTCAGTACTGGGTGATATCTATGTATTGCAGACTTCAACCTGTTATTGCATGCAAGAGATATGGAACAAAGTAGCAAACATCCATGCATCCTTCGATCCATTATCTGAACCATTTATACTTCCCTGGCATTGTGCTGGATGCTGGAGCTTATCCCAGGAGTCAGGAGGCAAAAGGCTGAATTACACCCCATACAAGTCGGCAGTTCATTATAGAGTACTAAACATGACTGCCTTAACATACCTATCATTGCTGTGTCTCAAACATTACGGTGCCCTGAAGTGGAGGAGTGCAGAGTGAATTTAACATGGTGAATTGAAAATGTATGAAAACACCCCTACATTAAAGTCTGGACTTTATTCACATCTGAATTGTCTCACTACAAAACACAATGTACTTAAAATGGGCTTAACCCTACCTTAATTTACCCTTGAAAATACACCACACCCCTTCATTTGAATTAAGTGGGCGTTAATTTGTGAAACCGACCTCTTAATTTTACCTTATAATTAGATTTAAGGATTTAAGGTGCGTGAAACCCCTTAATCTTAAATTTAAGGCAGTAATTCAGGAGGTTATTATTGAAGGGGCAAATTTGAAAACGTAAAATTCAGTAGTTTCACCCCTTAATCAGCCTTAATTTTCCTTAATCTCCTGAATGGGAAATTAAGGTCAAAATGTAGATAATATTAAGGGGTAAAATTAAGGTGTTTGGTTTCGTAGTGTCTGGTTTGATCTATCTAATTTTACTAATCTTTCTTTCTTTCTTTCTTAGTTCTTTACAATAGGCCTAACTTTTTTAGCAGGTCTCTGCATGGTAAGAATTTGAAAATTCATGTTTAAGTAGCTATTATGAGTACAGCCTATTTCATGCCTCGCTCATTAAAGCACTAATGAAGTTCACTGAGGAGCATATCTTGATCTCTAATAACTTCCTTTCTTAGGGTCACAAAGGAATCTGTTCTGTGTAAAATTAGGGGAGAGAAATAGAAGACAGAACAGAAAATGAATCTAGCTATGATCATAAGGCTAGCAGCAGCTGTTTAAATAGCTGTTAGCATTAGAGGGCTAGTTAAGCCAGAAGTTTTTCTTTGAGGAGCTCACATTTCTCATCACATCTCAGTAAACAAAATCAAAACAAAAAATGGATCAGAAGAATAGCCTTTTCAGCTGACTAATAGATCATCATGTTTTATTTCTTTTGTCATTAGAAATTATACTGTTTGATATGATCATGTGATGTATTACAGACATTTGAATTGGCTGTTGGGACTTTGAGATATTATTGGCTGACTTTCAAATGAGTTGTAGGAATTTGTCATTCTTTAGTTTCTTTAGTCAGCCATATATGTGCAGCTGCAACTTTCCTCTGGGTACGAATAAGCAGGAGCATATCTGCCTCGCCTTGAAAAAGAGTCAGCTCTGCAACATAACACTCAGGTTGTGGGTTACTGATGGATAACAACACAATCTCTGATCGTTAACGGAAAATGATCCTGGAAAAAATGCTAGAAATGATCAGATGTGAGTGGATGCATTACCCCAGGAAGTATTCAGCTATTCATTTGAGATCTTTCATGTTGAGACCAGGCTACCTGATGCCATCATCACATACGTCAGCAAACTTTTAAGGGTCCATCAGCTCATTTGGAGACTGGTCTGTTCAATTTAATCTAATTCCAGGACCAGCTATTTGAGACTGCACTGAAGTAAAGACCTTAATGATCTGGAAGCCTGGTTTGCATGTAGCAAAATGTTTTCCACCAACTGCTTTTTAACAGCTCTTTCTGACTGTGCCCAGGAAAAAAAAAATGTATGAGTAAGAGCAATGTCCATTTACTTGTGAAAATATGAATGTGAATAAATCTACGCAGTCTGTACACAATGTGGTATATATCCTGTATTTCTTTGTATTTTCTGTACATAAGAATGTATATCATATTGTATTGTTCATTTGTATATATATATATATATTTTTTTTTTTTAATCAATAGTATAAACATATTTCACATAATATGTATCACATATGTAAATATGAATCTATATTGCATATTCATATTGTAGATTGTATATTAATGTATATTATATTATTTAGTATATTCTTCATTGTATCTTTACTTATTAATGTTGTTTTCAACTGTTGTGCTTGAGAGACACCATTGACCAGAATCTAATTCCTTGTATGTGCTCGCTCACATGCTTGGCCAGTAAATAGGATTCTGGTTCTGATTCAGAGTTATTATTATTATTAGTAGTAGCAGTAGTATTAGTAGTAGTAGTAGTCTGTTATTATTATTATTAGTAGTAGCAGTAGTAGTAGTAGTAGTAGTAGTAGTAATAGTAGACTATTATTATTAGTAGTAGTAGTAGTAGTAGTAGTAGTAGTAGTAGTCTATTATTATTATTATTATTATTAGTAGTAGTAGTAGTAGTAGTAGTAGTAGTAGTAGTAGTAGTAGTAGTAGCAGTAGCAGTAGCAGCAGTAGTAGCAGTAGTAGTAATAGTAGTAATAGTAATAGTAGTAGCAGTAGCAGTAGCAGTAGCAGTAGTAGTAGTAGTAGCAGCAGTAGTAGTAGTAGCAGTAGTAGTAGTAGCAGTAGCAGCAGTAGTAGCAGTAGTAGTAGTAGCAGTAATAGTAATAGTAGTAGCAGTAGCAGTAGCAGTAGCAGTAGTAGTAGCAGTAATAGTACTAGCAG
>JBBPCY010030718.1:0-14177 GCA_037974405.1 Brachyalestes nurse | reverse complement strand
TACTGAATTGGGGTTTTCATTAGTTGTCAGTTATAATAATCAAAATTAAAAGAAATAAACACTTGAAATATATCAGTGTGGAATGAATGTATAATTTATACAAGTTTCACTTACTGAATGGAATTAGTGAAATAAACCAACTTTTTGAAGATATTCTAATTTTATGACCAGCACCTGTATATATATAGGTTAGGGCATTAACAAAAGTCAACTAGTTGACTTCAGAGGCAGGAGTCCAAGCTGCTAGAGAGAAGTCGACTAGTCGTGTGTTTTTTTCCCCTCTCTCTATGCACGCTTGTATGCACAATGCGGTCTCTGTCTCTAAATGGCTGACTCTGACACGCGTTCCGTGACTTAACCAAATATTGTAGTCCCTTCATAAAAGGGGCGGTACCGTTGCTGCTTAGAGGCGAATGTAAACAGGAGACCACAAGGCGAGAGACACGGCAGCAGAGAAGACACACAAACATCACATGCGTGGAGATACTTCACTCTAGATACGGTGACCTGCACAATCTGCAAGTAACAGTACCAGCGTTCTGCAAGGCCATCTGACACTGCACCGCTAGCTAGCATGCTAACGCTAGCCAACATGGCTAATGCTAGCTCTGCAAAGAGTTAACCTGTTAAACTGTTCCCACTCTCAGATGGACACTTAAATTTACCAGAAAAAAATTACCAGGTGTCAGTCTTTGTTTTGTTTTGTTTATCTGTCGTGTTGACTGTTAATGTTACAGAGAACTTTTAATAAAAGTTGTTTAGTGGGTTCCTCCGCTGTGTGTCTGATGACATCATCAAACGACTATATATATTATTTTTAAATTTTTTTTAAAAAAGTTATTGAAGGAAATGTTATATGGTTAACTGGGGGCGTTTCAGAATGCTAATTCATCTGAGCTTGTTCCAGCATGGTGATTTAGAAGGTGTGGTATTTATTATTGCTGATTACATAGTGGTCTTAGGCACATTCTAAATTTCACTTATGATAGAATTTAGAATCATTTCCACGCACCCTGGATTTTTTGTGGCGAACGTATATATCTAGTTTTGTCTGTAGGCACGGCGTTATACAGGAGGCCCCTGGTGAGCTGGTTATGTTCTAACCCTCTCAAACAACCAGGTGGGGTAGTCAGTACATTATGAAAAAGCAAGTTGGGATGCTAAATGTGTATGTTAAACTAATAAATGTGAAAAAAAAACAATAAAAAAAAACAAAAAAAACAATTTTTGGACCAAAAATAACAACTAAAGCAGCAAAAAGCCTGTTGCTCTTCTCCTATTGGTAAATAAGCTATTGGGCTCGATCCGGATTGGTCCGTTTCTGCTAAGCGTGAAGTTCTTATTCTGGACGGAGAGAGACGGAGGAGGGTGGCATCATTTGTGGTGCTGGAATTAAGCCTTTTTGAAGCATCGTCTTCACTTCAAACTAAAGGATAAACAGCTGCGTTTGGTCATTAAAACACTACGGAAGTCGGTGAGCCGATATATATTCATCTGTTTCGTTTTTTAGCAAAGCCTGACTCCGCCATGTTGTTTTGATGTGAAGCCAAAATTCATCACCCACTGTTTTCCCTTTTATTTACTATTAAGGTTAGGTTTCTTCAGCACTTTGTCTTTTAATACTTCACTATTTCGAAGCTTATATTCTATTTAATTTAAACTAACATGTATTTTCTTTTCTGACTTCTTAGCAAGCAGTGAAACAAGAATATGATTTACATATGATTATATGATTTACTGAAATGATCAAGATTTCAATACTATTTGCGATTATTTCTTGTTTTTTGTGCTTTTACTAAGTCGTCTTTTACGGAAAAGGTTCAAATGTAGGGTTGTTAGTTTTTTCCATTAATATTCGCCAACGACGCTTGATAATGTAATTAATTACCAGCCTAAATACACTATATGGACAAAAGTATAGGGACACGCCTCTTTTTCGGTGTTTTGGTTAGACCCCCTTACTTTGAGTGAAGGGCAATCTTAATGCTTCAGCATACCAAGACATTCTGGAAAACGCCATGCTTTCAACTTTGTGGACACAGATGGGGGGAAAACCTTTTTTATTCCAGCATGACTGTGCTCCAGTGAACAGAGCACAGATCTTTGGGATGAACTGGAAGGAAAAAATGCGAGCCAGACCACCTCGTCCAACATCAGTCCCTGACCTCATTAATGCTTTATAGCAGCGGCCCCAACCCTTTTTGCGCCAGTTTAATGTAAAACAGCGTTTGCACGGACCGGTGTAGATAAAACTAAAACTGCGTTCGTATTTTTTTTAGCTTATTTTTACTAGCTTGTGGGATACATTGTACCGTATCACGTGGCCGAGACGAGGGTTTGTGTTTTATTTTTCAAAATAAAAGATCTTTCAGACTGATAATCATTAAAATAAATTTAATTCTGTCTTTCTGTGCGGCCCGGTACCAAATGACACGGCCAATACCGGTCTGTGGCCCAGTGGTGGTGGACCTCTGCTCTACAGAATGAATCGGCACAAATTCCCCCAGAAACGCTCCAAAACCTTGTGGAAATCCTTCCAAGAATAGGGGAAGCTTTTATAGCTGAAAAGGGGGACGAACTCAAGGCCATTAAAATCCCTGTCGGTATGATGGTCAGGCGTCCCAATATTTTTGTCCATATAGTGTAGTTCGAATGTTTGAGATATTTGTTTTTTTATTTTCAAATCTGTGTTTAGTATTCAGGGGCTTTTTTTTGCCAGCCCTAAGTCTAAAATACACTGCTTTTCATCAGCATGTCCCTTTGGAAAATGACTCCAAATATTAAGTGATAAACTATACTATGGTATTTAACACAAAATGTGCAGTTCACTAGAGGTTGGTATGAAGGCAAGCTGCATGAATTTAAATATTAGTCTAGTGATTTTCATCCTAGTAGGGTAATGTTTGGATAAGAAGATTTATAACAGAGGCTCAGAGGCAAAAATCTGGTTGTTGTGGGAAATCTGGCAGTGGCTGAAGAGGGGGTGCAGAGTGTAATTAATCTTGGTTGTGATTACCACCCTTATCAGCTAAGGGGTTCTCAAAAGCTGTATTTAAAAAAGTGGCTACAATTGTCGCTTGTACAGCTGCAGACCATGTGCAATCAGCTGACTAAAATATATTTTGCCCCTGCTAGTTGGTGCACTAGTACTGTTTATTTAGTACTGTTGAGAAACTACAATTTGTGTAAATTACTAAATTTAGCAGTGTTTTGCTTAATTTTCGGGGTGATCTGTTTACCACAAAGTAAGGAATGATGTGGTATTCATGTATTTTTCTGTCCTTTTTTGTTTTTAATGAAGGTGACATCAAGTGGAAACAACATGGGAGCTCATTGATAACCTGCTTGTGAACACTCCTGCTAATTAGTCAGTTTGGCTCATAAAAAGTGCAAACACTGCAAATCTCCATAAACACAGGAGGTAGAATGGGTCGTATGAAAGACCTCAGTGACTTTCAACTTGGCACTGTCATAGGATGCCACCTTTCAAAAAAGTCAGTTCGGGAAATTTCTGCACTGCTAGAGCTGCCCCAGTCAACTGTAAGTAACGTGCTTGTGAACTGGAAACGACTCTGCGAGACAACGGCTTCACCACAAAGTGGGAAACCAAATAAGTCCACGCAACAGAACCGGCAACTGCTTGAGCGTGTAGTGAATGACCGCCGTCGGTCCCCGGTTGCAGCCCGCACTAAAGAGTCCCAGACTGCTTCCGGAAGCACCGTCAGCCCGAGAACTGTTCGCCAGGAGCGTCGTGGAATGAGTCTCCGTAGCCAGTTAGCCCCTAAAAACAAAGCCAAGAACAAGCGCAAAACAAAGCCTGTAATTAAATCGTCCAGAAAAAAACAAAACTGAAAAAGTAGTAGCTGAAAAGCTAGGGTGAGTTACTAAAATGTAGCTGTTTAAATGTTTTTGTTCTTTTCAAAATGTTTGCATAATTCAATCATTGAGATGTAAGTAATTCACAGTGGTTTGATGTGGAAGATATTATTTCAGTGAAATGTACAAAGTCAGAATTGTTCATAGTGGTGATGATGGGAACCAGAAATATGACTTTTATTATTCCCTTAGGGATTCTTTCTAATGCCTGAGATTTTCTTTACAGTAGGTTTAAAACCAAAAAGGAAAGAACAGGAATGGCACTTTTATACTTCACCACCACAGCTTTGTTGACCAGACTTTTGTAGCAGTTGTTGTTCCTTCATTTAATGTACACACAACTTTGGAAACTATTTGGCTAATTTCTCCAAAAACTGGTTAATAAAACAGAGTTGATTTTTTTTTTGTTATGTTGTTTTATGTGGTCTTTATTTTTCATTGAATTTCGGAGCGTAGAATAAATAAGAGTACCGACAAGTATCAAAATCAGTAAGTAGTATCAATCTTGGTATCAGTAATATACTAACACCACACATCCATACACACCAATCAGAACTTTACTGCTCCTGGAGAAAACTGCTAATGACTCCACAGAGTCACAGAGACAAGAATAACAATAATATAAAGTCTGAATAAATCCACCAAAATTAGACAATAATCTAAACAAAATACACAATGCTATATACATGACTGCTGGGGAAAATACTTAAGGTAAATGACTTACAGTAAAATGAATTACTATTCTAACACAAATGGTAAGAGATCAGTTGTAAAAAAAACCAAAAACAATACTGCTGTCCATTTCTAACCACCATCCATTTCTATGGATGCACCACAACCTCTTCCTTAGTTACGATAGGCTATACCATGGTAATACAAAATCATATTCTGATGAAGCTACAACCATTTCCTTGGACACACTATGTGTGGTTTGAAAGTCTCCACGGCAATAACCCTCTGACCCCCCAAAATACTCATCCCTTGGATACTACAATTTATTTTAAATCTGCATCTCTACGAGTATGGCAAGCAGTCCATTACAGTTTCTGTTAAATTCCTACACAAGCACCACATTCTGCTTTATGAGGTACTGATTAGGTATCACCTGAATCACATCTTATTCAATGAGGATACGTGTAAAAAACCTTACTTCTCTTGCAATGTGACCAGTTGGATGGCAGAACACTACTAGAACAAAGGTTATTATTGCCATTTTGCTTAAAACTGAACAAGAGGTTTGCTTTCTCAAGTTCTGGAAACACTGCATCTTTTCTCTGTACATTTACGATACACCTTTATCCAAAGCAACTTCCATCCCCCAGCTACAGGGGGCAGTCTCCCTGGAGCAACTTGGAGTTAAGAGTCTTGCTCAGCCCAGTGGCGGTATGCTGAAGGTAGGATTCGAACCTATGACCTCTTGTTCCAGAGACGTGTCTTATGCAGTAGGCCACCCCCATCTGAAGTGATGTACTATTGTCATTTCTTTTAAAATGATACTTTAAAGAATAATGAAATGTTGTCAGCAGTTTTTAAAAACGAATGGAAAGCTGTTCAGTTCAATATTTGCACCTATAATAGGTAAAACCTGAGAAACAAAAATGTTCCCATGATATTGTATGCTTTTGAAGGGGGTTTACCTGAAAAGTTCACTCCAGACTATTGACTGTTGTGGGACCACATAAGGATGTATAAGCAAATTGCTGATACAGGGGCAGTTAAAATTGAAACAGGTAAAAAATACAAGATATCTGGGGCATTTTAGGATTTGCACATCTGTGCTTTTGACTAAAAAGGGAGAGATGAAATTGTCATTTACTATTTGTGAACACACCACAGCACACAGTGTGAACAGCACAAAATTCATTCTGAATTGAACCCATTTACCAACTGAAGCAGTGGGCAGCCGGAAAACGGCACCTGGGAGCAGTGCCTGAGGACTGTACCTTGTTCGAAGGTACCTGAGTGGTGCCATTAGCAATCCTGGAATTCAAACTTACAACCTTCTGATTGCAGGGACAACTCCCTAACCACTATGCAACCAGCCCCCTAGGTGGCACAGAGTGAAAAATATCCATTACACTTCATCAATTCATGACTTAGTAACTACTAGTTATTGAAATATAAGAAGAGGCCTGAGGGTGAAGACCTGTTGAGCTGGTTCTGCTCTACTCCTCTCAAACTGCCAGGCAAGAAATAAATTAAACTGAAAAAAAAGTTAACTAAAAAATTAATTTGGAATGTAAATGTTAATGTATAAAATGTAGGCATTACATTTTAATATTTTGAACAATCGATGATGTCCTAATAAATACAAAGCTGGCGTCCTAGCAGTAAAAGTAGACATAACGTTACATAGACAGTTAAAATAAAACAATTCAGGCTCGATCCTGATTGGTCTGTTTCTGCCAAACGTGAAGTGCTTATTCTAGACGGAGTCGCCATTTTAAGAGAGGCAGTGGAGCGGGCGGTTATGTTGTTCGTGCAGCTGGATTTGGGCGTTTTGGAAGCATTTTCTTTACTTCAAGCTACAATACAAACAGCTGCGTTTAGTCATTAAGATCCTGAGAAAGTCGGTGAGTCGATATGTGTTCGTCTATTTAGTTTTTTGGCAGAGCCTGTCTCCGCCATGTTGGGAGTGAGGTATGGGCAAAATCACTCCAAAACGCTAGTTTTTCAGATAAACCTGACAAACACCTCCCCTAATTAATGTTTGCAGTTAAATAGCGTTTGATTTAATTCTGCATAGAACTGAAGTTTAAGTGGGTGATGAATTTCAGGCCCCATTTCATGATTTTGTGTAAATACAGCCAGATTTTTACCACCCTGTCATGGAGAGTGCAAATAGCAAAAGACAAAAAAGGTTGTGTTCCATTGCATGCCAGGGCGGTGGCATTTACAAAAAATATTTTTAAAATATTGAAACGAAGTGCTGCAAGAGTTCTGAAAGACACAATGCTGCAGAACAAGTGTAACACTAAAATAGGCAGTCTTGCTTTATTTTCTGGGTGATCTGTTTATTTGAAAGTATAGAATGATGCGGTAACTTATGTTTTTTTTATCTGTCCTTTTGTGTTTTCATGAAGGTGACCTCAAGTGGAAACATGTGAGCTCATTGATACTCTACATGTGAACACCCCTGCTAATAAGTACATTTGGCTATTTCAGCCACACCCATTAACAGGCTCATAAAAAGTCTACACTCTGCAAATCTCCATGAACACGAGCAGTAAAATGGGTCGTGATGAAGAGCTTAGTGATTTTCAGCGTGGCACTGTCATAGGATGCCATCTTTCCAGCAAGTCAATTCGTGAAATTTCTACCCTGCTAGAGCTGCCCCGGGCAATTGTTAGTAACGTTCTTGTGAAGTGGAAGCGGCTCGGAGTGGCAACGACTTTGTCACGAAGTGGAAGGCCACAAAAGATCCCGCAACAGGACCGCCGAGTGCTTGAACGTGTAGTGAAAGACAACCTTGTTTCTCCAGTTGCAGCCCGCACTACAGAGCCCCAGACTGCTTCTGGAAGCACCGGCAGCCCGAGAACTGTTCGTCAGAAGCGTCGTGGAAGGCAGTCAGCCCCTAACAAACCCAAGAACAGGCGCAAGGCAAAGTCTGTGATTAAATTACCCAGCACAAAACAAAACAAAGCCAAAGAAAACACTGTAGCTGATGGGTGTCAAACTCTGGTCCTGGAGGGCCAGTGTCCAGTACCGTTTGATGATTCTCCTCAAACACATTCACTAAACCTGACAATTAACTGGCAAGGTGAACCAGGTGTTTCTGAGCAGGAAAATCACCAAAACATACTGGACCAAGGCCCTTCAGGACCGGAAATTGACACCCCTGTTGTAGCTGAAAAACCAGGGTGAGTTACTAAAATGTAGCTGTTTAAATGTTTCAGTTCTTTTCAAAATGTCTGCATAATTCAATCATTGAGATGTAAGCAAAGTAATTCATGGTGGTTTGATGTGGAAGACATTAAGTGTAATGTACATGATCGGAGTTGTTCCTAGTGGTGGTGATGGGAATCAGAAATAAGACTGGTAGGAAATGATTCCCTCAAGAATTCTTCCTAATGCCTGAGATTTTCCTTACAATAGGTTTAAAAACATTTTTGGACCAAAAAGGAAGAGATGGAAATGCCACTTTTATATGACCAGACTTTTGTACCAGTTGTTTCTCCTTTATTTGATGTACACAACTATGGAAACAATTTAGCTTGTTAATAAAACAAGAGTTGACCCCCCCCTCCATGTTTTATGTGGTGTCTTTATTTTTCATGAAATTATGCAGTGTAGAATCAACTGACACTTACCAAAACCGATTAGTATCAGTCTCATTGTTGGTTATACTAATGCGCATCGATACACACCAAACAGAAAAACTACTGATCCTGGAGAAAGCTGCTTATGACTGCACAGACACATGGAGATAAGAACAATATAAAATTTAAATCAATAAAACAACAGACAACACTCTAAATAAAATACACTACAGTGTGTAACTTACAGTAAAGTGAACTATTACTATTACAGCTGAAATGGTGGGTATGTTATTGCACATAAGAGTAGAAAATTAATATTGTCTATTTCTAACCATCCATTTCTATGGATATGCTACAGCCTCTTCAATAATTGATATACCATGTTTATTCAAAACCCATTTTGTCTGATTAAGCTACAACCATTTCCACTGACACACTATGACCATTTTGCATTTACAACCCTATTGATGATGAGTTGGTTCTTGTTTCAGCTGTAGAGAAATACAGTGTTGGGGGTCTTGCCCAAGGACTATTACTTGCCCAGCCAGGATGTCAAACCCCAGTCAGTTGCATAGAGTAGTTACCCACTACACAACACCAACCACTATTAATTTCCAATGAGTATCCATTTGCTGTGGACATGATACCCATTTCCTAATCCCCAAGGTAAACTACACCCATTCTGTGGTTATACTTCACCCATCCCCAAGGTAAGCAAACCCTGTTCTATAGCTATAATTCATCCATCCCCAAGGTAAGCAGCACCCATTTTCATAGCTATACTTCACCCACCCCAAGGTAAATACTGCTCATTGGTTATACTTTATCCTGTTATTTAGCATTTTTTTAAATGATGTGTTAAAGAACAATATTTTTATCTGGAAAGTAGAAGAAATGTCATCAGTTTTTAAAAACTAAGGCACCTTACACCTATAAAAGATAAAACCTGAGAAACAAAAATATTCCCATGGTATTGTTTCCATCTGAAGGGGGTTTACCTGAAAAGCTCGCTCCAGACTATTGACTATTGTGACACCACATAACTGTGTATAAGCAAATAGCTCATAGGGGTGGTTGCAATTTAAAGAGTCCCAGGTATCTGGGGCATTTTAGGATCTGCACACCTGTGCTTTTGACTAAAAAAGGGGAGATTAAGTGTCCATTTGCCATTCGTGAACACACCACAGCACACAGTGTTAACAGCACGAAATTCTTTCGGAATTTAACCCATTCACCAACTGAAGCAGTGGGCAGCCGGAAAACAGCGCCTGGGAGCAGTGCATGGGGACTGTACCTTGCTTGAGGGTACCTCAGTGGTGCCACTAGCAGTCCTGGGATTCAAACTTTCAACCTTCTGATTGCAGGGACAGCTCCCTAACCACTAGGCCACCAGCCACCTAGGTGCCACAGAGTGAAAAATATCCATTACATTCCTGACTTAGTAACTAATTGAAATATAAAAGAGGCCTCAGGGTGAAGACCTGTTGAGATGGTTCTGCTCTACTCCTCTCAAACAGCCCGGCAAGACAGTCAGTACCACAGAAGAAATAAATTAAACTAAAAAAGGAATTTAGATAGACACACAGACATATAAATACAGACAGGCAGGCAGAGAGACAGAAACACACAGAGATAGATAAATATAGATAGATAGATAGACAGATAGACAGACAGACACAGATAGATAAATACAGATAGACAGATATTTAAATAGATAGATACACAGACAGATAAATACAGAGAGGCAGACAGACAGACACACACAGATAGATAAATACAGATAGATAAATAGATAGATGGATAGATAGATAGATAGACAGATAGATAGACAGATAGATAGACAGATAGATAGACAGATAGATAGATAGATAGATAGATAGATAGATAGATAGATAGGTTTGGGCAGGTATATGCATGATGCATGTTTTTAAAATACCTTCTGAGGTGCAGCTCAACCTGAAGATTGATTCAGAATGATGCAGGAAATGTGCAGATTTCCAGCTTTCTATTGATTTTTAGCATAAATTGCTGCTGTTATAAACAGTTCAGATTTTGGTGTTTATTTTAGTATCTCAGGCTAAATCTTTTATCTGTTTACAGAATGTTCTGGCTAACTATTTGGGTTGCAGCCTTCACAGTTAACGTTTGCTTGCTACTTTCAGACTGTTCGGTTTTCATCGGTTGTGCATGAAAAAACAAAAACTACATAGCATTTCAGAATTGTAAGGTGAGAAGGTGGGGTGACTTTTCATACCAATGCATATTTTCTGTCTTATTGTCATTAACAACATGGTGCTGCAACGTCATTAAACAGCAGGCTGGCAACCCACCCATCACTGGTGTTTGTTGCAGCTCACAACTTCTGGCCAAGTCTAAGAGTGTGTAATGGGGGCTGGTTTGTGTTGCTGGAGAAGTGTTTCCAAATAAGCCTGTGCCAATAAAAAAGACTGCGTGGGTATGATATTTAAAAATGGATGCCCACTTTCCCCACTTTCGCTAGTCAGGATGAGACTGGAGGCAGAGATCAAGAGGCAGTAGCCTTGGAGGAGAAGCATGAATGAGAGAAAGGCAGGCAGTCAAGAAGAGCTGAGCTGGTGTAAACCTGTATGCTGCGCTCCTGAAACAGCAGTTATTTATAGAGGTTTTCATAGTAATTAACTGAATATCTGCCTGACCCATAATTTACAATTAACAGTCAAATGATTAATTAATTACTTAGAAACTAGTTACCATAGATAAAGTGATATCAGTTGTTTGCTTGTGAATGACTTGTTTGTCACTGAGTCAGTGTTGCTGATGCAAAGTGGAGCCTTCATTACGAAACACCAAGCAAAAGAAATATGAGACAAGCATGAGTCATTAACAAACTGTTAGTTAAACATGAAACTGTTGATAACTTTAAAACTCACCTTCATTTGAGTGTTCACAGGGATATATGTGGATCTGGGGTGTAACAGGAAGGTCAGAATATTTGATCTGTTGACTGGTTGCAGATGTCAGATTTATGGCATGCCTTGTTAGGCAGTGAGAAGCTGCTCTCAAACACTGCCCACTTAATCAGCTGAGTCAGTGTAGTGGGGACGGGACAGATCAAGCAGGCTGATAGATAGAATGTTTGCAAAGATTATTAAAATCTTTTTAATAATTTAAAAAGATAAAAATATAGACTATATTGATACAAAGTCAGTTAGAGTATTTGCTGTTGTATTTTATATGTTCTTGTACCTCTGCCCACACACACACACACACACATGCACACACAAACAGTATCGTGGAAAAGTCTTAGGCTTCTGTGCGAAAGCCTTTTATATCAGTAGTGGTTTTCTTTCTGCCAGCAAAAACACAAGTGAACTTTAGAATAAATGCAGACAAATAAGAAAACAATAAAAGTATGAAAATTTGTTTTAATCTAAAGTGTAAATATTTTGTGAGCTGATTATAAGAACACATGTTTGGTTATTGCAATAATAGTGTTGCTAACCTAAAACTACTGCCTAGTACTAAACATCTTTTGAGTATAATTGTAAAATGTATATATATGTATATATGTGTGTGTGTGTGTGTATGTGTGTGTGTGTCTGCAAAAATGTATGTATGTATGTGTGTATGTATGTATGTATGTGTGTATGTATGTATTACAATATGTGTAATAGAGCTACAATGTTCTGTTACTTACTCTCCAAATCAGAGAGTCTGACAGAAGGCTGGGTTCAGGATGCGAAGGGACAAGCAGGCAGGGAACAGAAGGAGGAGGATACTGGATGAATGTAGTCCAGGCACACTGCACAGCTGACTTGATTTCAGTAATTAGGCTTATGGCTGCTATGCCGTCATTTCCTAGACCTTATGCCTACACCACCTCCTCTCACCACACATCCCTCACTCCATTTCACTTCAGTATTTTTTATTACTAACCGCACTGATGGCCTGTCCCTGATGTGCTGTTGTCCTAAACAGTGGGAGGATTTTGTGTACTCACTGGCCCTCACATCTCACTATACACACTTAAAATGACGGTGCCAAAATAGCCTTGAAGTGATTCTATAGAAGAATCAGTTTCGGTAACCTAAAGAACCTTTTTACTGAATGTATCTGTGCAAATTGGAATATTTTTTTTAAAACAATAAGAAACTCCACATAATGTGTTTCCTACATTTCCTTTTATTTTTCCCCTGGGGTTCATAAAGGCTTGATTCACACTGCAGGGCAAATCAGATTTGTTTCTTAAATCTGATTTTTAGACTCGAGTCTTCAAATTTCAAGTTACAAGTGACCCAATCCGATTTGTATGGTTAGACTGTGGTCGCATTTGCTCGCACATCCACATGTTGGTTGCCATAGAAACGACACACATGTGCGTAAGCTGACTGGAGAGAGGCAGGCAAAACTAAGTGAACCAGTTGCATTAATGAGCTTAGATAACTAACAAAACAAGCATGTTATGTCTCAACAAAAGCCTCCCAAATACAAATCTGTTACCTAAGTGACCACTGATGTTAGGCTACAGTGTATGGGCAGCACCAACTTTGTCGCATATTCTGATGTCAACGACTGAAAATCACATGAAATCTGATCTGACTCATCAAACTGAGTCACTTTTCCAAAAATAGGATTTGAATCAGATTTCAAACCACCTACAAATGTGGCTTGAATCTAACTGGAAACAGTCCAATTTAATAAGGCTTTTCAGACTGCAGAAATCTGTTCTGCACAAATCAGATATGCTGAAAAATTGGATTTGAGCTGCCTGTCGGAATAAGGCCTTACAGGGCCAGTGTCCCTGATTAAGTCTAGAACTAGACTAAAATTTCCAATGGTGATAGCACTGCCATTTAGTCTAGATTAGGTTTAATCCTTTTGGGAAGCCATCCCATAACATTTTTACACAACCACAAATTTATACCCAACCATTTTCTTTTCTGTATGACATAGACTGAAACCTTTGTTTTGTTTGGACTAATGTATGTAAATGAGCTCTGTTCTGTTTTGCTGCCTTGTATGAAGGGTGAAACACGTTTTATAACTTCAGTGTGACTGGCTAAAAAAGTGGATATATATAAATGTGTTTGTGATGTCACAAAAGGTAGGACTTTAAGGCAAGCTGTTTATTTTCAGCTTATTTTCCATATGTGGACTGAAGGTTTTGAAACTTCTCACTGTTTACATCCTACATCAAACCTTTATTTTTGAAAGTGTGAAACAAAAAGGTTTTCAATGATATGGGCTCTTTAAAAATGTTTTTTTTTTCTTTTTCTTTGAACTGTACATACAAGACAAGACCACTTTGGAAACCTTTTTTTGTAATCTGGAACAGAATCACTTTATTTTCCCAGGTACATTACACATAGAAGCAATTTGGTGATGTGCTTACTTACTATAGTGATGTGCTACTTACTAACTTACTATGCAGACAAGACTATAGTACAATAAAAATCATTTAGCGTCACGAACAGAAGCATAAAAATTATTATGTATTACAGCAGTGGCTCTCAAATGTGACTCCAAATATGATTAAACTAATGTATAGAGTTTCAAGAATGGTTTCAAGGTTTAGAACAGCAAAGTCTGTCATTTCTGATAAGCATATTCCAGTTCTTAGATTTTGTTGAATACAGTCAGGAGATGAGAACCAGCGATGCAATGAATAGATCATCCTTCATTGTTCTCCTTTTTCTTCCTCCTCCTCATTATCTTTTCCTTCTTCTATTCCTTCATCAGCCACTATTTTTTCTATATTTTCCCCATTTCAGCATCTCATTAGCTGCTTTTTGTTTATCATGTCATATTAAATCTCTTACACGCTCACACGGAAAGTTACTAAACTGTCACCTGGGGTGGGGGAACTATATACTGTATATCATTTTTTAAAGCTGCATAATCCCCACTTTTCTAGTTTGAAACATTAGGTTCTGAAAACAAATCTTTTCCTTTAAGCTACACATTTCAGGACACAAATGTGTGTTTTCCTCTGCCTTTAACTTTTTCAGTCCTGCCTCGGTCTGTCTCATTATCTCTCTCTCTCTCTCTCTCTCTCTCTCTCTC
>JBBPCY010030707.1:0-14177 GCA_037974405.1 Brachyalestes nurse | reverse complement strand
GAAGGGACTACAATAATTGGTTAAGTCACGGAATGCGTGTCAGCGTCAGCCAATCAGAGGCAGAGACTGCATTGCGTACACAAGCAGGCACAGAGAGAGGAAAAAAACACTCGACTAGTTGACTTCCTTTAGGCAGAGTCGACTAGTGCCTCTGTCAGAACCTCCATTATCGTCATATTTCTGCTTTTCCAAATGTTGGCTTAATTTTTGGAAGGGTTTCTCCAGACCACAGTTATATTATACATACATATGTATAGCAATGATATTAGAATTTATATTGTATATACAAATATAAAAGCAAATAATCAGAAGCATTAAAATTGGCATTACATGCCTTATTTAAGTGTTTTCCATGTCGAGTGTGCTCTTATTTTCACTTAGAAAATCAACAAGACATAATCAAAACTGTTGGAAAAAAAAATCCTTTCCATTTTTGTCGTTTTCAAAATGCAAAAGACATCAGTATATTTCCCTTCTCAATGAGTGTATTATGTTGAAATACTGAAGAAATCAGTAACATTGCAGTAAATCAGCATTATTTATCAGTCATGGCCTTCTTTAATTCTAGTTTTACAAACATTTTCTGAAGTATTCTATAATTGTTATTAGTTTCAGTACATTATGTAATAGCATTTGAAAGTTATGTGAAGTAACACACAGCCAGCGCATGGTTACTAAGTCATGTATCTGGCCTCGAGCTCAGTGTTCTCATATTTCTCTCGTCTCGTCAGCTGTCGTAAATAGAGGACATTCAAGAAAACTGGGTACCTTTAAGACAGAGACAAACTACTGACCCACACTGAGCTACTTGGTTAGGGCATTAAACTACCGCTATAAAGACAAGGTCAAATGAAATGTTTTATTGGTTTTCTTGCGTGAAAATAAGTGTCTAAACTATATAGACCACATTTGATGTTTTTATTGTCTAATATGCAATACCAAACTAACAAATAAACATTAACTGTATTAAGATGTGTGCTTAATGTCATTTAGAAATTCAACCAAGCATAATTTGACCAGGGACGCCCTAACTTTGACATATAGCATGTTGGATTGTCTTAACATGAATAAAATATTAATTGAAGGGCCTAAATAATGATAAGCCATATTGATATTGTATGTAAACAATGTAAAATGTATTAATATCCTACATTTTTTGTGGCCCACTTCTGACATTTGTGTGCTTTCATGTACTAAAAAGCATCTTTTTTCTCATTTTTCCCTAAACAGGTTGTTTTTGTGATTTATGGTAATAACTTCTGTTCTGATAGGCCACCCTGCATTTGATTTAGAAAGCAGTTTGGGGTTAAAATATTAAAGTGAATGTGAGAAGCAAGGCTAAACTGCTGTAGCCTGAACTGGTAAATTTGTGTAAAGGTGACCTCACAAAAACAGTGAATTCAAAATGGGCTATTTTGCTGCTTTATGGCTATATATGACCTGTTTGGAAAGTTTTTTTTAATGTAACATTCCACAGATGTAACATTATAATGTTAAACTTGACATTTTTGTGATTTTTTTTTTTTTTCACAAAAATGAAAAATATGGACAAAAGTATTGGGATGCCAACAGAGACTTTGACATTCAAATATATAGACTTTTATACAGAGTTGGTTTGTCCACAGAGTTGGAAGAGACCTAGCCCAAACTCTGAAAAACAGGTGTGTCCCAATACTTTTGTCCATATAGTGTATGTAGAAATCAATCTGCAAGAACAACCCATTGTGAATTCACCTAGACTGCTTTTTGAATGAGGCTCAACGCAGGAAAACCAATCACAGCAGAACTGTTTAGCAGACATATAGCAGTCTTAAAGGCACAGTAACGAAGGGGCCTGTTTAATTGTAAGTAATACTGAGAGGTTAGAAATGGTTATACAGAAATGATTTATAACTGTTTTGCATATATGAATTAATATTAATAAAAATTAAAGAAAAGGCTAGGATTTGGGCCCTTTAAAAAGTCACTGCCTCCTTGCATAATTTTGGTCTGTACTTCAGTTTTGCTTTTTCATGTGAATGTATAAGGTTGTTGAGAAGCAGCAAACATATCATTATGTAGAAGATGAAGACTAGTGTATACAAATATATACACTGCCAGTCACACTGAGACTGAGATTTGCTATATTTGCATGTTAGTCATTTCAAATGTACTTAAAATACGCTCAGTTTACTTTGCTAACAAATAAACTGACAGTATATTTAACCTTTGGGTACCTTTATTAGCCAGAAATTTTCATATATTTTATTTGTCACTACTGACCTATAAAAAGCCACCTAATATGGATCTCTAGACAACTATTAGATATTTAACAAGTTATTAAGTGATAGACAATGGGATGAAACAGTTAACGAGTGCATTTAAAGTTACAGGACAGTCTAGAATTTGACTCTGCATCTCCAGACAACCAGTTAATAGCATGCCAGACATGCACTGTTACATATTCTTTGTACTGTGGGTACTTTGGTGCTCTCTTGTGGTGGCAGTACCTATGATCTCAAGTTTATTAATTTATTTTAGAAAGTAAGGGTGAATCAGACACAGAGTACCCGATTCTGATATTAAAATATGTTGTGTGATTTAAACTATATACATTCACCATCCTTTATCATTTTTATCAGGCCTGGGAACAGCTATGACAATTTTATCTATTTTCCTAAAGCTTCCACCATCTCCTGAGTGTTTTATAACCACCATTAGTGATATACACTATATGGACAAACGTATCGGGACACCTTTTACACTTTAGTTGGAACTTTAATGACACTGCATTCAAATACAAAGACTTCAATATGAAGTTGGTCCCCCCTTTGCAGCTTTAACAGCTTCAACTCTTCTTGGAAGGCTTTCCACATGATTTTGGAGTTTCTGTGGGAATTTGTGGCCATTCATTCTGTAGAGCATTTATGAGGTCAGGCACTGATGTTGAACAAGAAGGCCTGACTCACAATCTCCATTCCAGTTCATCCCAAAGGTGTTGGATGGGGTTGAGGGCTCTGTGTGGACCAGTCAAGTTCTTCCACACTGAACTCATCCAGTCATGTCTTTATGTATCTTGCTTGGTGCCCTGAGGCACAGTCATGCTGGAATAGAAAAGGTTTTTCCCCAAACTGTGTCCACAAAGTTGGAAGCAAAATGTCTTGGTATACTGAAGCACTAAGATTACCCTTCACTTGCAATAAAAGGAATCGCCCAAACCTTGAAAAACAGGTTTGTCCTAATACTTTTGTCCACATATTGTATCTCCATAACATGGTGTTAATGGTTCTGATTTGATCCTTTTGTGGTTGGATGATGCCTCAAAAAGTGGGAATATTTCTTGTTGAACCAAAAGAAGCTATGCACAAGTACTCAGCAATGAAGGGAAAAAGCCATCAGTCTAAATTTCGTTTTTGTTGGTACTTAAAGTGATGGTTTGGCATCTAATTTCTCCCTTAGCCCAAATGTAGCCAAGATAAGTTTGTGAAGTTTACTTTGTTCATTTTGCACTGGAGCTGCAAATATTGCTGAGATGTCCCAGTAATTAGCATCGTACAGAATGTATGTCTCAATCATCACACACTCAGACCATGTTAAGTGGATAAATCATCCCAAACAGCGATCATTCTTAAAGAAAGTGTATGAATAACAGTGTGTCATAGTGTCAGAAACCACATACACAAGTCTATTACAGATTATTGAATAACTGTGGCTTAGGGAACATGTGTGGTGATTTAGGCCTGCAGTTTGCAAGGTTAGCTACATTACATGCGAGCATCATTAGCGTTGTAGCTGCAGCCCGAATCACTACGAAACACAACGTACTTAAAATGTGCTTAACTGCACCCTAATTAAACCCTGAAAATACACCAAACCCCTAAATTTGAACTGAGTGGCAGTTAATTCGTGAAACCGACCCCTTAATTTTACCTTAAAATTAGCTTTAAGGCATAAGTGTTAAACGCCTTAATCTTGAATTTAAGGTGTTATTTCAGGAGGTTCTATCATTTAAGGGTCAAATTTGAAAAAGTAAGAGGAAAACTCCTCTTTTACTCCTTAATCTGTGCACCTTTTCTCTTAATTTTATTTTTTCCCATACAGGAAATTACGGTAAAAATTAAGGTAATTTTAAGGGGTAAAATTGAGGTGATTGGTTTCGTAGTGATCTAAAAGAGGCAAAGTTGACTCACCAAACATGTCTTGACTATTTGTCTATGTTTAGGTTTGGGAGGGCACCAAACTTGTTTTTTTGTTGAATGATCCCTTTAAGAATGGCACGTTCTTCTGGAGTCCTGTGTATGTTGTGTTCTTGTACCTCCACAAGGTGGAAGCAAAGGATAATAAAGACACTGTTTGAAATGTAAGAACGTTATTGTGTGGTGTCATCTCCCTCCTTTCTTTTTCACACACACACACACACACACACACACACACACACACACACACACACACACTTTCTACTTAGTGCTATAGGCACTATTGTGTCTGTACTGGTTGCTAGTGTCCATTCCTTCCTGTCAGTTTGTCAGCTGTGGTGATAAAGAGAGGGAGCTGAGTGGACAGAATTCTATGTTGTTGCACACACACACACACTGACTTTGCCGCTGGTCCATTTGTTCTCAATCCAATGGCAAGTTTAACTTGGGTCAGCAGTAGTTTCTGAGTGCCCGGGGTAAGACGTGAAGAAAGGCTGCACACACACACACACACACACACACACAGTCAGTCAGTGTCACCGCTACGCTGAGAATGATCCACCACCCAGATCCACTCTGCTCACTGGTGGTCCTGTGGGGATCCTGAACACTGAAGAGACAAAGGGGTGGCCCTGAATGGTCAGTTGAGCTGATAAAATAAACAATAGATAAGGAAGGTTGACCTAATTAAATGTCAGTGTATATATAAATGTATATTGTTGCCATTGGGTCAAAAACATGTTTTTTTTTTTCACAAAATGCTGTGTTTTGCATTGTTTAAAAAAATTCCAGTAAAATTTGTTTTGAAATTATTTAATGCAATGTTGTTACATTGACTTAAGTATAGGGTTGTTTGGGACATATTAATAAGCTAAAAAGCATTTATATGTAGTAAGAATTTTCTGAAACTAACCTGAAACCTAGGTTGCCATGTTTTTTCCACATATTTTTCCCTTGAAATGTATGAAAACCGACACACAGACACACACACACATACGCACACACACACAATGCAGACCAGCACTATTGATTTTCGCTGCATTTGTGTTTACTCACTACAAATTGGTAGGAAGATGACTCCCGTGAGCACGCGCTGAAACAATTTTGGGACACTCTGCACAAATCAATCGCGCGTGACCCCAGAGATGTCAGTTGCAACTGATTAGTGGTGAGCGCTCATCCAAACAAAATAACAAAAAAAAAGGAAACATCCACTAATAGCCTCCTGAGGTCAATCGAAACCGGGACACATATCTAAAGATCTACAAGGCACAGGCCGCTCCACCCCCAAACCTTGCCATGATAAAGTTAACATGTGGTTAGAGAATCAGCATTACAAAATAGACCGGGCCTAAAATCCTCAATATATGTTCACATTATGCCTGCCTCACAACAACTGAGTTCTGTATTAATGCTTCAAGTGACTAAAAACACACTTTTATGAGTCTTTAATAAGTTGATGGATGTACAAAAATGTATTTCCTTACTAGAACTAGGCTAGCAAACAGATTGAATGTCTCCTTCATTCATATAATATAATGAACTAGTTCTATAATTCACTGTAAAACTGTAAAACACTGTAAAAAATGTATAGAATATCACTTCAGTGTCCGACATGCCTAAAATGAATTTGCTTTGGTTATCTGCCTAAGTAGCATTAAATCTGAATTTAAGACTAAGACGCAAAATCTCAAATAACTCTATCTATACAGGTAGTGCAAAAAAATCAAGAGACTGACAAAAAATGAACAAATCAGGGCATTTATGTCATGTTTCAATTCCGCCAAATGGTGGTGAATGAATCTCTAAAGCTCAAATAAAGCCCCAAAGTGTAACACTGGTGGGTTTCAGAGTTGAGGACAAGTAGCAAATTAGGACTAACAAAATACACTATTACTTGAGGGTGTGAGTTATTGCACCACGGATATTTACAGCCTTCAGAATCCTGAATTGCTCACAGCAAGGTAACTTTATCATGGCCCAAGCCCTGTTTGTCTAAGGCCATATGGCAATTGGGGCTACATATAACCTCATTGATTCGCCTCCATTCAATTAGACGAACGGAGGGATGGAGGGGGTTGAAGATAAGTGCAGTAGGGGACGCGGAGCCGGGAGGAGGTCACTTTGAATTAGCAGGCCCCGGATACTACTGCCAGAACACTATCAAACTAATTAGCCTGTAAGTGTTCCCTACTGGTGCTGTTGGCCGCTCTGACTTACATACGCATACTTATACACACACCTACATAAAGTCATTGACGCAAATGAAACGGGGGAAGGTTCCCAGAGCCAGCAGGCGAGCTGAAGATATTGGTGTTTGATAGATGCAGATAATGAAAACAAACAGAGCTGTCATGTCCATTTGAGTGTAAGGGGTTTGACTGAGGGTACTCCTATATGAGCTTGTTTGTGTTTACTGTTTTGTCACAACTCTGCCACTATTAAAGGCATTGTTTGGCAAAAATTCCACTATATAGGCAAAAGCATTGAGAGACACCTCCTAATTATTGAATTCAGGAGGTCCCTTACATACAGTGAAGAGCAATCTTAAGGCTTCAGCATACCAAGACATTCTGGACAACGCCATGCTTCCGACTTTGAGGACACAGTTTGGGGAAGAACCATTTCTATTCCAGTATGACTGTACCACAGTGCACAAAGCAAGCTCCATAAAGACATGGCTGGATGAGTTTGGTGTGGAAGAACTTGGCCAATCCACACAGAGCCCTGACGTCAACCCATGGGTGCCGGATCCATTATAAAAGGGTGGGACATTTCCCCCCACTTTTCCAAAACATTCACTTCGTCCCCCCCCCCGCTTTTTGTTCCCCGGACAAAAGCCGAGACGTGCACACATCCCCACCCCCCACACTGATGCGTATCCCCCCACATTAAAAATGTTTCCAGCGCCCCGGCCTCAACCCCATCCAAGGCCAGACCAGGCCTTCTTGTCCAACATCAGTGCCTGACCTCACAAATGCTCTACAGAATGAAAGGGCACAAATTCCCACAGAAACTCCAAAATGTTTATGGGGCTTGCTTTGTGCACTGGGGCACAGTCATGCTGAAATAACTGTGTTCACACAAACTGTGTTCACAAAGTTGTGGTTTAGTCCAAAATGTCTTGGTATAAAGAAACAATAAGATTAAGACCTTCATTGGAAGTAAGGGGCCTAGCCCAAACCCTGAAAAACAGGTGTGTCCTAATACTTTTGTCCATACAGTGTAGTTTCTCTCTCTCTCTCTCTCACTCACGCCATCCCTCTATCTGTCTCTCTCTCTGTGTTTGTTCTTGCTCATGCTATTCTCTCTCTTTCAAGTGACCCTGTCCTCATAATCGCTCAAAGCTACATCTAGCCTTGTGTAACCCAGGTGTGTGCCTGCCCAATTCAAAAACCAAAGGTTCCAAAGGAGTGTGTGTGTGTTTGAGCTGGTGAAGAAGATAATTGTGCATTCACTGCACACAGAAATAACTGCAAAAAGAAAAAATAAAATAGACGGCTCCCATTTCTAGGTTGCAGTAGTTCTGAGACGGAGCTTTGAGCAGGACCCACTGGGAGCCATCCAAGAAGTCGATCGGGCCGAGGTGAGATACCCTTTTAAAATTCTAGGGCTGGTTAGAAATGGTGTGGCAGTTCAATTCTGTTGAATCCACAGCAACACCATGTGACCAGCGCATGTAAAGGTTATCCATTTCTCTCTGTGTCTTTTCTCTCTTCGCCCTGCAGCGTGGCAACTGCCAGGCTCAAATGTGCCGACCTTGGCTCTCTCTCCATCTTTTTCTCACACTTATTCTTCCTCTTCATCTCTGTGACCACTGTAGATGAGGGAGCACCCAATAAATATAACTAAAAAACACCGGACTAGGGAGGAAAGGTCGAACACAGGTCTATCACATAACATATAACACCCAATAACTATAGACTCAGTGTTTGTCAATGCGATTCACTATTTATTCACCATTAATGTCAGTTCAATGTATATTATTACTGTCTATCTACCATCTTAACTGCAGCTACTTCTTTTAACTGGTACCTATCGCACAATGCACAGATGTCACTTGTCACTTTATCACTTATCACGCTAATCACACTATGTCACTTTATTACTATATCACCATCATTTTATCCCCTTGTTTCTCTTTCTATCCCTTAAGAATATTTTTTGTTAATATTTTTTGCTTTTTATTAGATGTCCTACGGTGCTGTAAAAACTAACTGGAACCTGAATTTCCCAAAGGGAACCTCCCTAAGGGATCAATAAAGTTTCTATCTATCCTTATATTACACTACAGACAGGAGGGGTCAGTTACAGACTGTAAGTACAAGTAGTATGGCTTTATACCTTCAGCAATGCTGCAACGTAGTGATCCACTATTTGGACAAAAGTATTGGGATGCCTGACGCCAACAGTGCTTTGCATTCAAATACAAGCTAATATAAGTATAATATGGAGTCGCTCCCACATTTTGGAGTTTCTGTGGGAATTTGTGTTCATTCGTTCTATAGAGCATTTATGAGGTCAGACACTGATGTTGGATGAGAAGGTCTGGCTCAAAATCTCAGTTCCAGTTCATTCCAAAGGTGCTGAGGTCAGAGCTCAGTGGGGGCCAGTCAAGTTCTTCCACACTGAACTCGTCCAGCCATGTCTTTATGGAGCTTGTTTTGTGTACTGGGACACAGTCATGCTGGAATAGAAAAGGTTCTTCCCCAAACTGTGACCTCGAAGTTGGAAGTATGGTGTTGATCTTGGTATGCTAAAGCATTAAGATTATCCTTCACTGGAAGTAAGGGGCCTAGCCCAAACCCTGAATTAAGAGGTGTGTCCCAATACTTTTGTCTATATAGTGTATGTAGCTTTCTAAATGTACTTTAACAGTGTTATAACACACTAAGGGCTACATGGTGATGCTGAATGGACTATATAGTTTTGTTATTCTTAATATAAAGTTGTACATTTCAATAATTACGATGTAATTAAAGAGTGTTTTCATTTGAAATGCTCCATTGTGGAGAAGATAGGAGTCTGTTGACAGGACCTGACAGGTAGGATTTCTCTCAGAGTCCCCTCAGAGAACATTACATAAATTGATTATGAATATGTCACCTGGGACACTGATAGTGATTTTATTACAGTGAATTTGGTCAGTTTGAGAACAGTATCATGTTTAGGATTGCTGCATTTCTGAGCCCACAAACACACACACACACACACACACTCACACACACACACGCACACACATATACCCTCACGCATACACCACACACATTTACCCCCACGCATACACCACACACACAAACACACATACACACACACACACATATATACCCCCACGCATATACCACACACACATATGTACACACACATACACATGTACCCTACACACACACACATACCCGCACACATACACCACATACATACACCACACACACACACACACACACACACACACACACATACATACACCACATACACACAAACATACACCACACACACATATGTACACACACACATCTACCTTACATACACCCACACACACACATACATGTGCCACACACACAAACACCCTCACACACCCACATAAACACACCTATACCCATATCTCCACATACGCGCACACACGTGCACGCACACACACATAAACACATCCCACATACTCTCTCACACACGCACACACATACGAACACACACACACACGCACGCACGCGCAGACACATATACGCCCACATCCCTTCCTCCTCTCTCCTCACGGACCACACTCTCTGAGGACCACGCATCAGTTCGTCGTTGGAAATGTTTTAAAGACTTTTTACAGCCATTTTTGTTTTTGAGTGTATTTTGTAATTCCGATAACTTCCAACCAGCTCGACTTCAGCTCGATATCCCGATGGAGAGTCCAGAAAAAGAAGATTTACACACTCTCACACACGGCCAGAGACAAAACCGAGTATTTTAGGGAGATAAAACCGAGTTTAACTTTCACATCACCTCGACATTTCTTCTCCAAAATCTTTCAGATGAGTTTCGGAGGCTAATAACGTTACCCCTTTTAAACCGCGAAAGAGTCGGTTTCTCTTCAGTCCGTTTCCAATTTAGACTCTTACCAAACGCTCCGAGGACCTTTTTACTTGAAACTTACACTTGAAGTTGTTTATGGTTTATCTAATTTTTTTTTTATATATATAAAACAACAAAATGTGGACACACACCATCACACACCATGGACAGCGTTCCTCACGAGTCTCCTTAACTAGCAGACTGGTCAAAATGTCACGAAACGAGGGCGAGGTAAGTCACACATCTCCATTTTACTGTAATTTGAGCAAAAAACCTATTTAAAATGAGGTTTAGGTATCATATAGAAAGCGCTGTCTAGACGTTTGAGTTAACGTTTAAAGTAAGAAAATATGTTTTATTGTTCTTCATTACGTTTTCGTGTTGTTTTTAAACATGATTAGTTGGTATAGTAGTTTTTATTGTATAGAAAGGTCTACATTCTCAAAAAGCTCCAGCAAATTTACAGCTTGTTAGTTTTTATACGTACTGGACATTATTATTGTTGTCGTTAAAGGAGGACTCCACCTTTTTTCAACATTTCAGCATATAAATGGCCAAATGTGAATAAAATAATTCAAAGTTTGCTTCTTCCAACTGATTTACAGAGAGAGTTAAAGAGAGAAAGCTCTTCCAAAGGTGTGATAATCTCCATTTTACTCTAACTTGAGCAACAAAACCTATTTAAAATGGGTTTTAGGTATAATATTAGTGTAGTTTCATGTTGAGTTTCTATTTTATTTAGACTTTATATTTTGTTCTTGTCTCTGTGTCTGTGTCTTGCAGTCACTATGTAAGCAATTTCCTCTGGGATTAATAAAGTTTTCTGATTCTTAAACTCAATGATTGCTTTGGATAGTATAGCAGATGGTTATATTTGTGTTGTAGACATGGTTTCTATCACCACCACTCTGACTGTTGAGATGACTTCACATCTCAGCGACTGAATTATGCTGAAATTATGTAACTGAGCTGTTCTGGATTTTGGCCTTTACCTTTTCTAAAGTAATTCACACACATACACTTATTTACAGCCAATTATACTGGCCTCACCCTGGATGGTGTTTTCTTTTTTGAATGATCATCTCTTTTATTGGGCTGTGATTTTTCTTTAAGACTGTTTATAAGTAGTCTTTTTCTCATTCTGTGTTCAAGGTTTGCTTCTTGCAGCTGACAAGCTGATTTACAGAGAGAGAGAGATAAAGAGAGAGAGGGAGAGAGAGCTCCTCCAAAGGTATGGTTGCCAAAATTCTGCTCTGTTTTTTCAACCTCCTCTTTGGAAATGTCCAACTTCAGACAAATCCAGTAGTTCTCTGTAGTCTTCTCTTTTCAATTTTTCTCTGTCTTAATCTCTTTTTTATGACTTGTGCTAAGAAACACCAGCACTGCCATTAAAAGGCCATGTAAACACTACAGTCATCTTCACACGCACCACATGAGGCTTTAAACAGAATCATTGCTTCCACCTCTTGAGGCATCGGAGGTATACTGTAACCTCAATGGTCTCAGGAGACCTAACCTTGCAGACAGTCCCATTCCAGCATTGATTTTTAAATCAATTTATGGACAACGTCATCAGTATGTGGCCTGGGCAGTAAAGCAATAACGTAAATGATCAAAAACGCACATTGTTTTGACAGTCACTTGCCACTACATTTCACAAGCCTGTGGTTGGTCATTTGATATGTGACTCTGAAGGCCCTTCAAAGTAGGTTTGTATTTGGCCTCACTGAGTGATCGGATTGAGATCTGGAGAATTTAGAGGCCAAGTCAACACCTTGGAGTCCATTCTTGAACAATTTTCACGCTGTGATAAGATGCATTGTCCTGCTGAAAAGTCATTGTGGAACACAGTTACCATGAAGTGGTGCAACAATCTTTAGGTAGGTGGTACACATTAATGTAACGTCTGCATGGATGCCAGGATCAAAGGTTTCTCACTTCTGCTAACTTGCCCTCTTCCAATAGTGCATCTTGGTGCCATCTCTTCTCTAGGTAGGTACCCAGCTAACCACATTATTTAATGAAATCATTGGGGCTGTAATGATACAACAAACCCACGATTCGTTTTGTTTCACGATTTTTGACCCACGATTCGGTTCGTATCAAGATTCTTTGGGGGCGGGAGCGGTTAGTGCTTAGTGCAAGCAGTTCCGTTGGAGACGCCATTTTATTTCAAGTCCTCATGTTTACCACAGAATTATGAATCAATAAACGCTTCAACACCGCTTCTTTTGCGTTCAGTCTGTACAGAAGACCCCAAGGAATCGCCGCAGGCTGCCACAGAACCGTTTCTTCACAACCGGTTCACCATGCTCCGCTCAGCTGGCCAAAATCGCACATAAACTCAAAACACAACAAAACTCTTACAAACAAACTCCCTGACAGTTCTATCACAACCAGCCAGCTTACACACTCTTATAAAGCAAAGTGTCATAATTTCCTTTTGCTTACATTCGAAGAAATTCAGCTCAGACACGCACTCCTCCCCAGCGCGTCTCTTTGGTCAGTAGCTCCTGGACAATTATCCCCATCAAATGTTCTCAAATATCCCGAATTTGGTCTTCTGTGTGCTTTTTCCTTTGTTTGCGTGTACCGCCCACGGGCCGGCCTCCTAGTGCCGAAAGGGAGTTGGAAGGGCTGTGTTGCGATTCTGCCTTCTCACACCGCGACACAGGTTCGTGGATCTGAGTGTCGCGATTTCAGTTTAGTACCACATTTCATTACAGCTCTAGAAATCATCCATTTTTTTGCTTTCAACTTACCCACTTCGAGAACTGACTGTTCACTTGCTGCCCAAAGGGTTGGCTGATACATTTACAGCATTTAGCAGACGCATTTATCCAAAGCAACTTCCATTTCCTAGCTACAGGGGGCAGTCTCCCTGGAGAAACTTGGGGTTAAGGGTCTTGCTCAGGAACCCAGTGGTGGTCTGCTAAAGGTAGGATTCAAACCCATTATTTCTTGGTTAAGAGGCAAGTATCCTACCCACTAGGCCACCACCACTCCACATGTGTATTGCATATTCTCCATGTATTGCAGCTTGTTCTATGTTCAATGTAGTAAGTGTCACATAGTTTTAAAGCTGGCAGCATATCAGTACAGAAACTGTACAACAGCTTTAGCAAAGATAAAATGAAACAAAAATAAACAAGGTTTTACTATGTTGGTCTATCTCAATAGTATTTTGTTTTTGGAATAGCCATCATGTTAGGCATGTTGATCTACCTTGACTGTAAACTTCATGGTGTAGGCTGATGTTGCCACTAGCCTGATTCTTCTGCGTTCACAAAGAGGTCACCTACACTTCATCTCCACCACCACCACCACCAATAAGAGTTCGTATTGGATTTGCCAGATGATGATCACACTGACCATGATGAACACTGGCCTGTCAGTTGCAAATTCTGCAAAGTCAGTGCAGCAATCACTCTCTGTGAGAAATGTGGTGTGTGTCTTCGCTTCTTTGAAGAAATGAATGGTTTCAATCAGTACCATTAGGCCCATGCTAAACTGGAGATGACAGTGATCTGAAGTGAAGAGTCACGTGAGTGAGACTGCTGATTCACACAGTAGTGAATCCAGAATTGCAACTAAACCTAACCCTCTGGCAGCAAAATGCAACTGTCCAATCAAAAAATACAGTGACAATCTCCAGACAGTCTTCATACTCCCTTGAATAGTTCACAACAGAATAAATACTTAAGTTACTTTATTTTTAAGTGTAGAAAAATCTGAACGTTATAAAAAAAAACAGTCCTGGTGCCGATAATTTAAAGGTTTGTTTTCAGCAAGTTTTTTCTCCACCATTTTTATTTGCGGTCAGGTTTACCACACAAGCCTGTTGCTCATGTTTCTACGGCTACAGTGGCCTGATTGTCACGCCCCCAGTCCGTAGGACCGTAGGGACTCTTGTTTTGACTGGGGGCGTGGCAGCCCGGACTGGCT
>JBBPCY010030688.1:0-14178 GCA_037974405.1 Brachyalestes nurse | reverse complement strand
GTGTGTGTGTTTGTGTGTGTGTGTGTGTGTGTGTGTGTGTGTGTGTGTGTGTTGGAGGGTGGGGTGTGTTACTCAAATAGACAGACAAATAAGGGAACATACAAGTGAATGCTGAACAGTCAGTCTTCTTAAGGTCGGCTTTGTTTCAGCATGATCATTCTCTGGTGCGTAAAATCATATTTTTTTAGCTTGACTTAGATATCATTATTATTTCACACCAGCATTTGCATCATATTTTTGATATTTGGGGATATGTCTGATGTCTCTACTCTTTCTTTCTTAATGCTGTCTACTCCTCCTTTATTTCCTCTTCTTTTCATGCTTTCCTTTTATCACCTCCCACTCTTTTTCACTTCTATCTCCTTAACTCACCTCCTCCTCTTTTTATTTTAATTTGGGTGAGGTTTTAGCCTGTGTTGTTGTGATCAGTCCTGCAATTTAGATACATTAGCCCCTTTACACTGCATTCCTAATTCCACACTTCAGCTCCTCCTAGTATAATGATTGTCCTGTTCATTCCCTGCCCAAAACTGTATTTATTCATTCTTTTGTAGCAACTGTTGCTAGATTTCAGTTAAAAAAGCGTCTGATAAATGATGTAAAGCAAAAAGCGTTTGGTTAAGCTAGTCCTACCTGTCAATACTTTATTTTGCCATTGATGTACATGATAGATTATATTATTATGTTTCTTTAAGGTTCAGTATTTATAAATCAATTCTTACACCATCCAAACTAACACTATTGCCATACATAGGGGTTGAAAGGCCATTTCACCATGGCAACATTTACCCAGGTCCACTCCACTGTTGGCCATGTACCGCTGCCATGAGGCAGAGAAAAATGTTTTTCAATGACAGCAGTAAGAATAGGCTGGTAAAAAGAGCCACATTGATTAACACAAGCATGCAGCACATGCTTCTTATTTAAAATGCAATTAAATAGCTGTCTTCTCATGGAAAACCAAAAAAGGATAGCAATGTACCCGATACCTAGATCCCCATGCTACCATTGCTTCTACTTAATAATGACAGTAAAAAGTCATGACTGCAGGCAAGGAAGCCCTGCACTTTGTCCTTCTTGAGAACAGTTTGTTAATCCTCCTTTGCCCAGAAGTAAAGAGGAAATGAGTAAAAATAATGATGAGATCAAGACATCAAAAACTATTTCTTTGCAGTCATGGGATTGATTTTGAAACCAGACACACGAGGAGTGGGCGATATGGAATAATAATAAATTATACTATACTTTCATGATATATGATGTTATGATATTTATTTTTATCTGACATTTGATGAAGTTTAACAGATTACAAGAACCAACATTTTGAAAACACATTCATTTAACATTTTAAAAAAACAGTATACATTTAAATAGTTACAATATAAGCTAATAACTTTTGAACAATTTTTTAAGTAAAATGACTTTAATTCAGTTTTTTGCATGATACACAGAACTTACAGAATTACAATCTAATTAGGCAAGACTTATAGTCACTTTATAATGAAACATGCAGTTGGTAGCATTTTTAAGTACTGATGATATAATACGCTCCCAAAAAGGATATTCGTGATTTAAAGTAAAATTATCATACTGCCCATCCCTGACTACAACAATACAGACTTCCAGATCAGTAGTACAAAACATTCTTGTAGACAGAGCAGGGATAGGTGAATTCATAATAGTCACTTAAGTTTTAAGTCTTAAGATTTAGATCAGAATAATAATAGAGTAATTATTAATAATACGATAACAGTTTACAAAGTTAACATGTCCCTCTCCTGCAGGGTGAGCGTGTTGCTGTTGCCGGTGTGTTTTTCACATCCTCTGGCTGGCTGGGTGAATTCTCCTGGATACCCAGGTGGATATGAACCCAACTCTGAGATGATTTGGGAACGCTGTGCTCCAAGTGGACACACACTCTCTCTCTCCTTCATCCACTTCGACCTGGAGGACAGCTACCAGTGTGAAAATGATGCAGTGAAGGTAGGGGCATTAGTGTGTGTGTGTGTGTGTGTGTGTGTGTGTGTGCGTGTGTGTGTGTGTGTCTAGCAGTATCTCTTCTTTTCCCAAATCTTAAATTTAAAGTTTTTAAATGTTTGACACTATTTCATTTTATTTAAACTTGCACCATTATCTCATTCATAATCAGTTAAGACACGTTTGGTTTCTGAGGTTTGCTTATTAAAAAAAATCTTCTGCCACAGTATAAAAATAACTTAGATTGAGTGTACACATAAGACACACAAATTGAGTTTAATTGATTGGATTGTTAGAAGAGCCATCAATGGAGAAAAGGAAAATCTGCCAGAAACAAAGAGTCTAATTTAAACATGTTAAACACATCAAATTTAATTTAATGTTAAACACATCATCTCACTTTCTGTTTGGGTTTATGTAAGTTTTACATTAAGCAACTTGAACCAGTTGGTCAGATAAAGTGGTTCTCTTGTACTTGTTCAGTGGGCCATCAGACTGAGCATTTTATGCTCTGACTCTGTTTACATCTTGTCATTTTATTTTATTTTATGTATCTCAGTTATAATCTGATCAAAAAGTCACCACAGGCTTTTATACTCTGTAGCCAAATGCATCTCTGGCTAGTCCAATCTTATTGTATGTTATGTTGTGTGTTAAAACGCAAACTAGCTAACTGTCACAGTATTGGAAGAGGTCAAATGTAGCTTGGAGAGAAAGACACATTCACACTGGTACAACATTTAGCTACAGTGTGTCTCAGACGATCTTCTGATGTGGTTTGAGTGATCACATTCAAATCTGTTTTAAATGCATTTTGAGCTCATTTACACTTGTATTTTTATGTGGATAAGCCCCGAAAACTCATGGAACACTAACTACACTATGTGGACAAAAGTTTTGGGACGCCTGACCATTACTTCAAAAGGGACTTTAATGACATTGCATTCAAATACATAGAATTTAATATAGAGATGGTCCCCCCTCTGCAGTTATAACCGCTTCCACTCTTCTTGGAAGGCTTTCCACAAGATTTTGGAGTGTTTCTTTGTGAATTTGTGCCCATTCATTTTCTAGAGCATTTATCAGGTCAGACACTGATGTTAAACGAGAAGGCCTGGTTCACAATCTCCATACCAGTTCATCCCAAAGGTGTTGGATGCCGTTGAGGTCAGGGCTGTGTGAGGGTCAATCAAGTTCTTTCACATCAAACTCATCCAACCCAAATCTTGAAAATCACGTTCGTCCACATAGTGTATAGTAACCTTATACTTCCAAAAAAAACAAAAACAAAAGAAGTAAACTGCAGTGTTTTTGCTCATCAACTACATTTGGTGGGGGGTTGCTGGTTCCAGAGTCTCACGTTGTTGCTTTTCTGTATTGTCTTCTTTTTCTGTTCTCTTTCAGGTCTTTGCTGACAGTGTCCTTTTCACCACTCTGTGTGGCAGAATGACACCTGAGAAGCTGAAGACATCTGTCAATCCCTCACTACATTCGACCCCTGGAGGCTGTCTCTCTCTCACTTTCCAGTCTGACTACTCCAACACAGAGAGGCAAACTGGCTTCAGAGCCTTTTATACAGTTCAGGGTAAGCTCAACAGGAGGTGATGTTTACTGGACTACATCCATTTTTTTTAATGATAGGTTGAAGTAATGACCTGGACAATGGAAATAACTGTTTTACTGTATTGTGTCCATCATTCCTGTGCTGGCCCAGGAGGTTTGTGTGGATAAGGCCAGTTGGTACAAAACGGATCTTTGGTGACGCACTTTGTGCCCACAGATGTGGATGAATGTGAGGATAGCCAGCTGCAGTGTTCTCATTTTTGCCACAATTACATCGGAGGATACAGCTGCAGCTGTAAACCAGGATACTTCCTCAGCGAAGACAAGCACACCTGCGCTGGTACAGAACTACATACACAACATATACAAACTGCAAACTCCTGACTTGCATCTCCATTTATGAAGTCCACCTCCTTCTCCACCTCTATTTATGAGGTTCACTATGCAGTATAATTACCTCTGCCTCAGTCAACACCAGCCAATGGCTATTATTGATACAGCAGTGATACTGACGTGATAGTGTACTTGGTACAAGTGTATTTGGCACAGTAAAGTTGCTAGAGCTTACACACATCAGGATCATTGCTGGGTTCAGAGTGGTCCACCACTATGGAAAGAGCTGCACAGTGGTCAGAAACTGAGCACTGATGAAGGGCTAGGGGATGGCTAACACAAACCCATGAGCTGTAACAGTCCCAACTCTACATCAGGGTAGGGGTCTCTAATAAAGTGGACAGTGAGATGAATAGATTCCATCATCAAAATCTGATTTGGCAAATGTTCACAAAAATCCACTCAAGATGTAGTTCATGAGTCAAGGTATCTTTGGTAGCATTGCTGGTCACCTAAACTATTTCTTTAAATACATTCTCAAACCTCTCAACCTGCCGTTTAGACAACAGGGTCTGTTTTCACAAACCACATTAGGAGTAGGAATACTGATCTAGAATTGTTTTGGGCAGTAACAACTGTCATAATATTATCTTATCTTTTGCTTCTTGGCCAGAGATATTTGATTTCAAGTCGTTTTTTTCAGTAGAGGTTACTATATGCCCCATCCTATACAAAAATACATACTTTTCTGTTATTTTGTTGACATTTGGGATGTACTATTTAGAGGTCATCATTTTCACCTGCAGTAACAGCAGCACATTATCATTTTAGAATAAGTGGAAATTCAGTTTAAAGTGTATGTCCCAAAATTTCAATAGTAGAGTCTTCTCTCTTTCTCTATTTCTCGCTTTCTTTCAGTGAACTGTACAGAAGAGCGCTTTGGGGAGGGTGTACTGACACCTCCTGGCAGTCCTGGTCCATACTTTGAGAATGCTCACTGTTTCTACACGCTGTCTGTGGAGGAGGGGTTGCAGCTCGTGCTGAGCTTCACTGGGGAATTTGATGTAGAGAGCAGAGATGGACAGTGTGTCGACTCATTAAAAGTCTGTGCAACTCTTCTCTTAATCTCTTTTACTAAAGATTCTTTAATTCTTTAAATCTAAAATCAGTGCAGTGTTATAATCAAGTGGTCATAAGCACGGGCAAAATTAAAAGAAACCATTTGAAGCTTTAAGATTTGGAGCTTTATGGCACCAGTTCCCCATTCTGACCTAGTACTAGAGCTAAAAACAAAAAATAATTTTTGGACAGCTGGTTTGCCACATGCTTTTAAGTTAATGTTATACTCACAAATTTCAAAATAGTAGTCATTTCTCTTGTGCATTCATGTCCTGTGTAAAGAGTAGATTGAGAAATATCAGTACAAAGATAGATTTGTACATCATCATGACATTATGCACATTGGACAAACATGGTGCTTTAACTAATAGTTTTAGATCTGCCTTTATAGTTTAACTAAACTTTCTCATAATATAATAACAACAAATATCAATTGCCCTAACCTGCATAGACATCTGTTAACTCTCATAACAGGTTTGGCAAATAGTGTTCTTCTCCAAGCATGTTAGACTGACAATGACATTGTGTTATAAAAGATCTGGTAGCACTGCACTCTCTCAGTGTGGGTGGTATTGCATGATAGGAGCCCTAACTAGTGGGTGGAACTGGGGACTGGAACTAAATTGAACAAAAACTGTGTTTTACATTCTGTTGATTTATTACTCAAAGTTTAGTAAACATAACATCTCCCAGTTTTTAAAGTAAAAACATTTTTTACAGAGTGCAACCTTATTCAGACCTGTGTCTATAAATGAGAGGCATCATGCCTTCTGTTTCATGTGATTTTAAACATCCACTGACATTATTATTTGGCACAAAAAACTGCTCATTCTCATTGTAGTTTTGGCCTCCACTAAACCTCTCCAAAAGCTCCTTTCTCTTCTGTGTCTCTTCCCCTCAGATAAAGACGGACTCTGCAACTTATGGACCTTTTTGTGGGCAGACAGCACCCGCTACCATTACCACTGGTGCCCGAAGTATTCAGGTTATCTTCCAGACTGACCTAGGAGGCACCAACCAAGGCTTTTCGCTCTCCTACAAAATCAAACGTGAGTTAATTCGGCCTGTCTCTAGAGCTCCTGTTGCCTCTTGTATCACTATTAATAATAAACCTGAATGGGAAGTTTTACTGTGCTCTCCAGAATACATGAGGTATTGTAAAACTCTGGTTTGAGATTTTCTATTTCTTGGCTTTAATAAGTGAGAATGCAGTGCTCTGTGGTGTCTGTACATATTGTATCATGAGACTCTTTTCATAGGAATGGAGTGTCCTGAGAGAGTGACGGCCGACTCTATTATCTTAACTCAGAAAACAAGTGCGTACGTCACGGGAGACAAAGTGACTGTGCAGTGCGTGACTGGATATACTTTAGACAGTGTGAGTACTTTTTTTGTATTGACTCAGAAATGTGTCCTATAAATGAGACACAACTCACCAACTTTAATTATCCCTAAAGAGATTTACCATCTTACCTACAGCCCTTACAGCACTAATATTGAAATAGTCAGCAGTTAGGAGCTGAAAAAGCATGTAGGGGCAGAGGGTGTTGTTTGGTCCAGGTCAATATTTTAACATAGATTTACAATACACTCAAAACCTCACAGACCACTCATTAACTATCAAACTATCATTCAAACAGCAACAATTTCTAGTTGCTAAACAGTGCCAACTGGGACAGCAGGACATTTATTGAGTGATGAAATTTGGGACAATGCAAAAAATAAAAAATAAATTGATTAAATAATTATGTGATTAAGGAAGATGAATGAATGAATGAATGGATGAATGGATGAATGAATGAATGAATGAATGAATGAATAATTGAATGACTGACTGACTGAATGACTGCTCCGAATGCTTACAAAGTTTTTAAGGTGTGCCCTGTTTTGTGCACAGACTGCTGAGAAAACCTTTGAGTCTACATGTCAAAAGAGCGGCATATGGAGTCCTGTCCATAGCTGTAAACGTGAGTTAGCTTATGCTCATGAACACCTGTACTGCTTTCTGTACCACATTGTTTTGATTTGTGTGATTATTTGAGTGTACATCCAGTCAGATAATCCCCATAGTTACTGGCACTACATAGTTATAGAACACTTTTTTAGAGTTTTTGAATTTTCAGAGTAGACTTTTTTCTCTGGCTTCTCCTGTCATTACCAGTAGTGGTTACTGACATCTAATGGGCAAAAGTGCAACTGCCCACTATACAACAGCACATATGTACACAAACTGACACACAGGACATATAAAGTACTGTCACTCTCACAGAACCGTGTGCACATTCCCATATTGAACAGAAGGTTGCTCTGAATAATATAAACAACAGTGTTTTACACAGCCTCTTTTTAACTAATCGTAACCTTAAACTATAATTTGTATTTAGTTATTGTGATTTATTTAGTATTACTATTCAGTGCATAATCACTGTGATGTAATATTCATTCAATTTGTAGTATTAAATGATTAGATACTTTACATATCATAGCTTTTGAAGTGTTGCTCTACTATTAACCATGTATGAGTGTGTGTGTGTGTGTGTGTGTGTGTGTGTGTGTGTGTGTTTATATGTAAACAAAAACTCTAAAAAATGCTAAAAACATTAAGTCTGTGCTATGGATAGATACTACTCTACTTCTCAAAAAGGAAACTCACTCAAAACCAAAAATCTATCGCTGCAAATTTAAGCACATATATTAATGAATGACAGTTTAGATAGAAGCTAAATTATTGTTAAATACCTTTTTTTGAATAGTTGAAAACAATACATTTTAAAATGATATTAGGTAGATAAAAACATTGACAACAATAATAGACAGAAGTAAACTGATACCCATTTGCTCTCTCACTTCAAAAAAACATTAAACACCCTTTAAATATCTTGGCTGGAATAGTAACATTTTACGAAGATGACATAAAATAGATTTAACATCAACAACTAAAATGCATTTCTGCAAGAAAATACATAGTGTGATTGCGCAGTTGCTATGGTAACTGTGGTTGTTGCTAGGTAGTTACTAATTGTTGCTTTGGTGTTGCTAGATGGTTACTAATGGTGCAGCAGTTACATTCAGGGCTGCCAGCCTTTTAGCTTTCTGAGTTTCTCGCCAGAACGGAGAATCTGACACCATCCCACTCTGAACCAGTTTCCATTTGAAATGGAGTTCCCCTTTAAAGGGGAGGTATGTGCATGACTGTGACAGACAGAGATTAAAACAGCGCAGCAAGAAAGTTGCTGTCCAGCAAAACTGGCTCTTTCTATGTACTTTCATCTGATTAAGGCTCACCCACAATTTTCACCCACAGTGCACAGACAAAAAGGGGGGCAGAGGTGCTACATGCATGGATGTAGCGACAAACAGGATGTAGAGACTGGTGGTGCTTCAACAAGCATTCATGGGCAGATTCTTTTTTATAATTTACAACAAACAGAGACACGTCTTTCATTTCTCAACTGGTTTATGCGTTAGTGTCTTAAAGGTTGTGTATGAGCATTTCGTCTTTGTAACTTTCGCAGAACGGATATTTTGCCCCAGTTTGTTGCGTTGCGGCTGCCAGAGCCATGACGCCATAATGCTCGCTCAAAGACTCTCTCTCCCTGGTACACTCGCCCCTCTGCTTTTTCTTTCCATACATCACTGGAGGCGACTTGACTACAAATATCAAACCTTTAAACAATCAAACCTTTAAATACACAATCAAACCATAAAATACATTGGATATTAGTGAATGTTTTAGTGCTGGAACTATGCCAAAACTACAAATGGCTTTTTTCAGCTATCAAAAAAAAACAATAATAAAAATGAAAATTGAGAAGGACAATAGCGTGATAGCTTCCAAAATCACACTAATAATAATAATAAAACTTAAGAACAGTAGTGTGATTGCTGATGCAATCTCACTAATAATAAAATTTAAGAAGAACAATAATGTGATTGCTTCTACTCAAAAATGCAACTGTTTCATCATCTCACCAGTTTAGTAATAATTGCTATAAGAGTAAGTGAAAATGCATTATATGGACAAAAGTATCGGGACACACCTGTTTCTCAGAGTTTGGGCTAGGCTTCTATCTTAATGCTTCAGCAGTCCAAGACATTTTGGACAACGCCACACTTCCAACTTTGTGGACATAGTTTTTTCTATTCCAGCAGGACTGTGCCCCAGTGCACAAAGCAAGCGTTATAAAGACGTGGTTGGATGAGTTAATTGTGGAAGAACTTGACTAGCCCGTACTGACTTTAACCCCATCCAACACATTTAAGATGAACTGGAACGGAGGTAGCAAGCCAGACCTTCTTGTCCAACATCAGTGCCTGACCTCATAAATGCTCTACAGAATGAATGGGCCCAAATTCCCAAGAAGAGTGGAAGCTGTTATAACTGCAGAGGGGGAACAGCTCCATATGCAGTATCATTAAAGTTTCTGTTGGTGTAATGGTCAGGCATCTCAATACTTTGAGGCAGGCCATTGGAGGTCTTCCTGTACTTACGTGTGTGTGTGTGTGTGTGTGTGTGTGTGTGTAAAAAATATTAGAAGCCAGTACCTGAAAGTTTCAATAGCGGGTGGTGATGCGTCATTGACAGATGACTTTGGATGGCAGGGCAAGAGGGAGACAACAAGAATGTCTCCATCTTTGTTTGTCAGGGGATACCATCGATTCCAGCTATTCCTTTAAAGGATGTAGGTAGTAGTAGCTCGGTCTCTGACTTCAGTGAAAATGACCTTTACTTGCTCACAGATGTAAGCCATTGTTGCTCCATCCTTGACCACTGACAGGAAGTTAATTGTAGCACTGATTTAGCTACAATCCCTTTGGGAAGACTTATGTTACACCTAATAGAACAGATAGCAAACATTATACAAAATAAATACAGACAGCGGTGAAATGTGACCAAGACAGCAGTCTACACTTTCACTATATTGACCCAAAAATAGTAACGAACTAATACACTCTCCATTCTTCTTCCTAGAGCCTGTTTCTTCTCACTCCTCCTGCTCTACTTCTGTTTGTCTTTGTTTTTCCGCTACCCTCTCCTCACGTCTTACATACGCTAAAGTTTTTTCCCCAACCAAAACATATTCTACTTAATCCCTTGTCTTAACTGTAATTTGCTTTTTTCTGCCTCCCCAGCGGTGGACTGTGGGATTCCTGATATTTCAGATCCAGATCTGATGGCCCTAAAAGAGAAGAATCCACTCACTACATACAAGCAAAATGTCACCTTCCAGTGTGCATCAGAACACTACCGGCTGGTTGGAGATGGTAAAGGCCTTCCAGATTATTTGGGTGTGGATGTGTGTGTCTGGGCTCCTGTAGGTCTCACTTTTGTCTTGGAAAACTGGTGCCAGAAAAATGTAGTGTTTTTATAATTTAGTCCGAATATTCATATTTTTAGTTACCTGTATACTTTTCATGAGTACATGATTTATTCTGACTTCATGCCTGTTATCTTGAAACAGATAGTTTCACCTGTAATGCTGATGGAAACTGGGAACAAAATGGACGGATTGTTTCCACTGAGGCAGATTTGCCCAAGTGTCTTCCAGGTATAACACTCAAATGTTGAAAGTTAATCAAGCAAGCATGAGTTTTGCATACATGCATACCTAAAAATGAACAGGCATTCCGAAAGAGTCTCACTATTTAACCCTCTCTTTCTAATTCTTCAACTCTTTCTCAGTATGTGGCATCAATAACGAGGTTGTTTCTGCTGGAAGGGTTTTTGGAGGAGAAGAAGCCCGTTTAGGTCAGATACCATGGCAGCTTCTGATAAAACGTCCTAAACGTGGAGGTGCTTCTCTGATTAGTGATCGCTGGGCTGTCACAGCAGCTCATGTCGTGGAAGACATTGACACCACATCATTGGAGTTTTATGGAGGTATGATTGATGGACGGGACCGAAATGCAATTAAAATGGTGACTGAGAAGGTTATTATTCATCCAAACTATAAAGGGGCCCATGGTAAACCCCAGTCAAACTTTGATAATGATATTGCCTTGTTGAAGATGTCTGCCAGGGTGAAACTCAGTTCTAACCTCAGGCCAGTGTGTCTGCCAGAGAAAACAAAAGGGCCAGTGATGGAGGGAAAGATCGGAACAGTCTCAGGGTTCGGAGCAACAGAAGATGTTTTCAAAAGTGCATATTTAAAGTATGGTTATTTAAAAGAATATTCAGAAGCTCCTTGTTTTCCCACCGGTTTAAAGGTCACTGATAATATGTTCTGTGCTGGAGGATATGATGATGTAAATGTTGATAGCTGTAGAGGTGACAGTGGTGGTCCACTAGTCATTCCAATGTTGGGAGCTGGGCCTACAGAAACACCTTTCCAGCTCAAAGGTATCGTGTCATGGGGACCTGCTAGATGTGGAGATGAAAACTTGAAGGGCTATTACACAAAAGTGGAGAACTACGTGGACTGGATCAAGGAAACTATGGAGAAGAACTAACACCTGCTTTATCAGTTCTGTCTTCCATAAGTAACCACAGTTAACTGATCTGAGATCTGAGGTCCAATCACTATCACAGTTTAATTGTTCATATTTATTCATGTGAAGATAACATTTATTAAAAATCTTTAAAAAAATAGGGAAGCCCCTAAAACAAGTGGAAATTAAAATCATTCTATTTTGAATTATTTTCTAATTTCATTTTTCATTACAAATGACGTATGAAAATATTATCAAAGAAATGAAATGAAAAGTAGAATGTTTGAAATATGTACTCTGTGGGTTTAATGGTGACGAATCTGGGCAAAAGGCTTTTCTTAGGATTTAAGTCAAGTGAATTGTTATTATTTTTGTAATCCTAAATAAATCATAAATTAGTTGCAAATAAATTCACTTACTATAATTCCTCTAAGTCTTCCAAGAGACTGGATTGAATAAAAACATTTTGAGCCTTGTGTGGTGTCATATGTCAAATTACTAATACATTGAATTATTTGACACTACTTTACACTATTCTGAAAGATACTCCAGACACTCCATCAAGAAACACCAAAAGAATCTTGAAGTCATTATGAATCAGGCCGGAAACACTTAGGCCTCATTTACACTGTCAGTTAAATGTGACCCAATTCTGATTTTTTGCTCATATGTGACACAGATCGGATCTGTTCCATGACAGTGTAAACAGGAAAAAAAGCTTGCATTCGGATATTTTGAGATCGGTTTCAGGCCTCGTTCATATGTGGAAATAAATCAGATATAAATCAGATATGTGCCAATGCGACTGTCATGTAAACAGGCAGATCAGATTTTCCTAGGCATTGCGTTCTGTACGTCATTAAAACGCTGACTATCAGGCACACTGATGCTGCTGATCCCAAACAGATGCGCCAGTGTGCCATAGCCCGCACTTGTTGCAAGCCACCAGAGAGCAACCCCGAGGTGCATCTGCAAAGGCATGGCCCGGCGAAATGTCGTGTCGTTGTAAGAGAGGAATGCGGACAAACGTTGACGCAGCAAATCGAAAGTTGGCTTGCTCATTCTAAAATTTCGGACCCACTGCTCCTCGCTAAAGCCCATCACAATATTCTCCCACCAATCCTGAGATCTCTCATGCACCCAGATGTTCCTCTGAATGGTCGAGGCCATAATAACTGAAGTATATGCGCAGGCTGCAATAATCGCCCTTTTCCTTCTTCGCCTCAAAATCATGGTGTTATTGGCGAATTTTGCATATATCACAGAGCTAGCATTAAGCATATTTCGCATTCGTCCATCTTGGCTACAGTGTGGTGTAACAACTCCCTTTGCTATAGCAAGTGTAAACAAGCAAATCGGATATGGGTCACAATTACAAAACATGTAAACAGAAGGTAAAAAAAATCGGATATAGGCAACAAATGTAAACGTGGCCCAAGTGAAGCAGCAGGCTGATGCCAATGAGGCACCCAGGGAGCAGTTTGGGACGGTACCTTGCTCAAGGGTACCTCAGTGGTGATACTAGCAGTTGAGGTTTGAACCCCAATTCTCTGATTGCAGGGCCAACACCCTAATCACTAGGCCATGCAGCTAGATTTTATTACAAAAACATAGACTCTTACACAAAAAACAAAAAAGCATGAGGGCCTAAAACATGAACTGTGCATAAAACAGAGGCCACATACAAAACTACAACAATGACAGCCTCTACTGGCCACTGGCCAAGACATAACACAAAGAAGGTCCCTCATCACTATATGAAATGTACTAAAGTAATAAAAAATAAATAAATGAGACACACCTACCTGGTATCTACCCTTCATGTTCATTTTATCAGCTCCACTGACCGTATAGGTATACTTTGTAGTTTGTAATTACAGGCCATAGTGTATCTTTCACTCTGAATCATTTTGTAAGCCCTCTTTACCCACTCATTGATAATCAGGACCCCTTGCTGGACCACTAATGAACAGTTATGATTTGAGTGGGGGATAATTCTCAGCACAGCAGTGACGTTGACATAATAGCGAAAGGTTAGTGTGTGTAAGTGTATCACTTAATTAGACACATCTAACCTGTTTATTCACCTTATAGATGCATTTTGTGTTACTCATCCTCTAGTCTTTCATTGGTGCTCAGTTTCTGGCCACAGAACAGTTTTGTCTGTATATTGTTTGTTCAGTGGACTAAAAAACTATGTTTTGAAAATGTCACTAAATTTGTTTTCCTTCTGATTTGTGATAATTGGCCTTAATCTGTCTCACTTCTGTTCTGGGTTCACTTCTCCTGTGTATCCTTCTACCACATATAGTTAAGTGTAAACGCCTTCTGAGCACACATCTTTGGGAGATATTTACATGAACATTTACCCCTAAAAGTTCTATTTACTGTGTTTTACCATTCAAAATTATTCAGCTGCCAGAAAGAAGTAAAACATAATAAACGTTTGTGTATGTTTTTGTGTGTGTCACATGGAGGAGAGAATGAGTGAGTTGAATGACAGAATTTTCTGCATGTTTCTTTTACCAATGCTGACTGGCACTACTTTATCAGAACAAAAAGAGCTATAAACATCCATGAGGCTATATGAGTTTAGTAGTTTGTTTCTTCTTTCTTTCTTCACTTCTTGTGTCAACATAGAACTGACATATTTCTATGAAAAGAACCTACAGACAAATTACAGACATATATCTGTGGTGAGTAATGTGAAAAATGTCATTCCCTATTTTATTGTGGTATACAGGAAAGTTCAAAACA
>JBBPCY010030678.1:0-36076 GCA_037974405.1 Brachyalestes nurse | reverse complement strand
CATGTAGGTCCCTCTTGTGCTGTCAAAACAACTTTAACCCACTGAGGCATGGACTTCACAAAACCTTTGCCCGGTGGGCCGATGGCAATTTTGGGCCGGCCCCGGTAGCAATAATTTCCATAGGATCTGATGAGAGCAATCATTTTATTGAGAGTTGGGCACAGATAAGGGACAGTGTTGTAGCAGTGTTGTAGCAATCGTAAAAATTCATCATTTATGTTTGTTTGGGTTTTCGACAGTTATCTTTAAATGCATAATCCTGTATAACAACAATATAAAACCCATACATGTTTAATTCATTCTGTTTCTTCGTCTTCATTACCCAAAGATGATTTAGTGGAGGAGAAGACACTCAGAGGCCGCTTGTTTGCACGAAGGATGGAGCTATTAATTGGCACATGTGCATTACTTGCAGTAATCCTTGTGCTTGGCATCGGGCTGGGAGGTGAGTGGGTGACACACTGCCCATAACATGCCATGAGTGAGAGTAGCCTCAGGGTGGCACATAGTGGCTCCAGTAATAAATAATTAACACCCATGATTATATTGCAGAAAGTGAGGCCCACTGGTCCAAAACTGAGAGATGTCTGGAACTCCGGTTGCAGAGCCTGATTAAATTCTGCAGTGTCAGATTCCTATACTCTCTGATTAGTGATGTATGGAAAGCAGTAAATAATGCAATAACTTTCATGAACAATGACATTCATTGTGTTCCTGTGATAGAATACTTTGTAGTTAGTAATTTAGTATTAGCAACATTAGTAATGTAAGCTAGTAACATAAGTTAGCATATTAGTAACACAAGTAACAAGTTTCTAAAGTGTTTCACATTGGAAGAAAAAACATATGTACAGGAAAAAATATACATACACACACACACACACACACACACACACACACACACAGTGTGTATATATATATATATAACATCCAATGTGAAACACTTTAGAAATAAAAAGGTAAATTAAAAAATGTATATATATATATATATATATATATATAGAGAGAGAGAGAGATAGATATAAAGATAGGTAGATAGAATGCAGGACATCTATTCATACATGTGTCTTTCCCCTGTCTCAGTGGGTCTGAGCTGTGCAGGGAAGTTCCGGTGCAGCTCATCTCGCTGTATCAGTAGCTCTGCACAGTGTGATGGACACATGGACTGTGAGCATGGAGAGGATGAGCTCAGCTGTGGTATGTGCAGTACAACCTTAAGCAATTTAAGACACTGTGCTGGACATCTAAGATGTTACAATGTTACAAAAAAGTATATTCCTGACAATTGGATAGTATTTTCTCTTTCTAACAAATGAGTCATGAATGAGGACCTTTTTATTGTAACTTCCTGCATGAGTAATTGCAGTAATTTTGGAGGAATTTTTGTAGATCAAATTCATCTGGGAAAACTCACCACAGTTCCAGGTTCTCTCTGTACAAAATGGCTCTGTAACCTTTTTCAGAATCATATATTTCAGTAAATTTATTTCTAGTCTTGCAGCATATTGTGCTTCAGAACCTTTTCAGCAATATATTGCAATGACATTCCGTACATTCTGTAACCTTTTTCCTTCAAAAAATGAAATGATATTTAATTTAAATTCATTTTAAAAACTGATTTCATTTTAATTGATTCACCAGCCTTATTGGAGGAAAACAAACAATTCCACCCATAAGGCTGGTGTATGTAGTATCATTTTGGGATCACATTAAGTGAACCACTGACCCCACTGACTGGCCTTCTCTCTGTTGTGTAGTGCGTGTGAGTGGGAAGAGCTCAGTGCTGCAGGTGTCGAGTGGTGGAGTGTGGAGCACCGTGTGCTCGGAGGACTGGGACACTAATCTGGCCTTCTCTGCATGTAAACAGCTCGGATACTCCAGGTAAGGCTGGTGATGGGTCGTTTGGAAGGGAAACTCTTCTTAAGATGACCTAAATTACTGACTCTTCTCAAGACCAGTTTAATTAATGCTGGAATTTTCGTGTTTTGTTTTACACCAGTGGTCCACATGCATGTTTTGCACATTTTTTGGTCTTTTTTTGCTCAGCACTTCTTTGACTTATTAATTAGCTGGATCAGGCCAGTTAGAGCAGGTCAAAAAAGGGCAAATGCGCAGAACAGGTATACTTCAGGATCAGTGTTGGTTGAGAACCATGTTGGTCACCTTGTTGAAACCTGTAACCCTACACTCTTCTGGTGGGTATTTTGAGTGGTAGACTCCATTCCATGTCCATGTCAGTGCTGTGCTGTGAATGTGCTCATTGCACTAGAATGAACTGTCACCTATTTGAGTGGTGTCCACACCTCGTTCATGCTCAATAAATGTATGTGACAATTGGTAGGGATGCTGTCACCTCATGCCTACACATACTTTCATTAGGTGTGTGACAGAAACAGCACTGACACTGTATATCACTCACAGTACTGCTGTGACTGTTCATCTTCAGCCCTAGACCACTTCTCCTGTGTGAAAATAGCTCCATAGAAAAAGTTTTCCCACTCCCCAAATTTCAAAGTTTTAAGACACTGCAAATATGTATCTGTTTAAATAACAGCTATTAGTGAAAATCTAGTTACAGTAAGAAGACCAGGGTTTGTATTTTAATGAGGAATTAATGAATATATTTTCTTGTTATTGTGATGAGAGTTTAGTCTTTTCTGAGCATAATGTTACTGTTGTCAGCTGATTACCTGCAAGTTTCTTTTTAAATAATTAGTTCTGTTGAACTGAATTTAGTGCAGTACACACAGTAAAAAGCTCAGACTGTGAAAAGTTTAAATAAAATGATAGAATCATTATCTATGAGACAAACTTTATGCAACCTAGAAATAATGTCTAACATAACTCTAATACACTCACATGACCCGAACATTTTATTGTTAATTAAATGATTAATTTTGTTCCAGGACTTTTCCCCACCATAAATCAGTACTCAGTGTCCCAAGACTACAAATAAAGCACTACCCAAACACATCTGCGCAGAAACCAGTGATCAAAGAGGTAGAGAACAACAGTCAGAGTCATCAAAAGATGGGCTCCAGTCTATAGATATATTCACTTATGTAGGAAACCTATAGGGTTTATAAAAATAGCCACTGAGATCTTATAAAATAGCCACTAAGTGGTAAGTGTTAATAAGGTAGACGTTCCTAAAACCAAGGCTGGTGAGATTCCCAGGATCACAAGGAAACATACACTTTAAAAAGCTTGGTTATATTATCCCAGCATGAAGATTCCAGATAAGAAATATTATCCTGCTTTATCAGTGATGTGATATCTCTTCTGTTTTTCTTTGGCCTTCCCCCTCAGAAACAATATTACCACTAGCAGGCCGACATGCTGTGTCCTCTCACACAATGTTTTCTTCATTTCTTGCCCCTCTTAGCTATGTGCAGTCTGACTCCTTCCCTCTCGCCAACATTGAACAAGACCTTCAGAATAACCTGGTTTCGATCAACCTGAGCCAGCCAGGTCCCCTGCATGCCATCAAGATACACAATGCAACCAATCTGAGGTGTGGAATTATATTACTTTGTACTACTGTGTTTCATGAGTTGTTATAATGGGAGTGAGGCTGATGATCATGGCAGGATATTGCAGTTATGATTCAATAAACAATGTGGATCATTGAAGTCAAGGGGCAACATTTATTATCTTAGCAATAGTTTCAATGTCTCTGTTATGACAAAAAGTTTGTTCTAGCATATTATCGGTTTATCCAGGTCTACTAGACTACACTTTCAGAAAAATGTTAAGTGGTGAGGTTCTAAATCTGAGACTCCACTGAACATCTAGGATTTCTTTTTTATTTTAACCTGAATGTTAACAACAAAAAGATATTTGTGGCACTGACCATGTTTAGAACAAAAAGTCCAATCTTACAATAAGTTTACTGGGTACTGTGCAACAGCCTTAGACATCTGAGAAAAGTATGTAAAACTGCTTATCTGGTTATTCATTTATTGAAATGAACAATAATGTTAGAATAAATACTAATGAATAAATAAAACAATACAATTTTATTTGTGGGTGTGTTAGAACAGACAGTACTGTAGTTATCGTCTACTTCAGCTAATCAGTTATTTCATAAATTAAACCAGGTGCTGCTGAAGAACCAAACAAATCAATGACATGAAAAGTGTGCAAGTTTGTGTTCCTCTAATTCCTCTAAACTACTCAAAACAAACTAATAAGCAAAAACTCTTGTTACTTTTCAGTGTATTTACATCTTTCTGCATATCTGAAGTATTTTTGATGAAAAAAACACTTCTGAGATAAATAAATAGTCTTGGCTGCTTATGACTTTTGCATATATTGTATAATACTTCCTACATATCTGTACTAAACATATCTTTCCTAAGCATCTTCAGGTTAAACTCAACACATGTGATAAGTTAACTTACAAATCTCTGTCTGAACAAAATCTTCAAAATGTCAAACATTACTGAATGAATTAAAAATGCAAAAAAGCATCTTGTTACATTGATTTGCACTGAAAGTGTTTTTCCAATTTTTTTGGAGGAGATTTGTTCTTACACTGACAATTTACTTTTTCTCTCAGTATTAGTTTGAACTAGCACAAACGTTATATTAGCAGTGCTGGTTGGGTATACTTTCTGATGATTATATGTATTTATAGTCTATTTAAAAATGTACTAAAATAAAAAAGAACAGAATAAGCACCTTAAAGACTGTAATAAGGCCTGGGCAATTTTTCGACCTCCTACACTCTGAAGGGCTAAATTCTCTTACGTATCTGTGGATTATCATTACTTCACCATGTAATTAAACCCCATCTAGGCAACTATTCAACACCCCACACACACACGCACACACACACACACACACACCTACGCACACACATATGTACCCACACACACATAGACTTTATACATGTAGGCTATATGGCTGTGTTGACAACAACATTTACTTTGACTTTGAAACACACACACATATGCATACCACATGAACTCACAATCACACACACACAAGCAAACACCCACAGAACCCCATAAAAGGGAGGATTATGGGAACTCTTTGTTCTGTAGCCAGAAGCTATGAAGTGGCCTCCTCTGCTGCTCCTTTGGAATTCATGATTTTTCTGCCTCACTGGCCGCATGTTTTTGAGTGACATTTTTCACAAGCAAGAGCTTCAAACCTTGAGAACATATAAGTGTTTTGGAATGCAATTTTCAGTGGCCCTGTTCTGTCTTGTTAATAAAATAATTAACATTTCAGTAACAATAATTTGACAAGCTTTCTGACTTTCTTTCCCCAGTAAAACTGAGTGCAGTTCAGGAGAAGTGATAACTCTGAAGTGCCTGGGTAAGCAAAAGTGAATTTCTGATACTCCGTTCATGAGCACGTAACTTTAAAATATTTTATGATTTTCTAGCTACTGCTTTTGAACTTTCTCTGGTTTGCAGTCATGTGACACTGCATAAGTACACACGAGCACACTAATGGGCAACATTAGCCTACTGCACATGCTTTGCAACTTGCTTACTAGTTGTCTGTTAAATTTACCTTAAATTGTACAAGCTGAAGATATTTATTTTCAGATTAATGCGAGCACTGCTACCTCTATGTGTGTGAGATGTTGTGATTCTGTGGAGCTGCTGGCGAGCAATGAGGGGTGAATTGACAGGGGGGGAGAACCCCTGCTGTGAAAACTGTTTCCAATTTGAACCCAGTTCAGATTTTACCTGGATGTACTCTCATTTGAGTTTGCTGAATTTTTCTAGTTTGTGCTGTACTGACATAAGCAGAGGCCTTCATTGCATTTCCATAATAATATAGTATCAATGATACAAATGATAAAAAAATATATATAATTCATACAATACATTTAGTACAATGTTCTCAGAACCCCATACCAGTCCATACAACCCCCCCCACTAATATTTTGTATGTGTGTGTGTGTTTGTGTGTGTGTAGAGTGTGGCTCAAGGCCTCAGTTCAGCACGCGTATCGTTGGGGGTAACCTGTCTCGAGAAGGTCAGTTTCCCTGGCAGGTCAGCCTGCACTTTCAGAGCGAACACCTGTGTGGAGGCTCTATTGTGGCAGCACGCTGGATACTAACTGCTGCACACTGTGTGTATGGGTGAGTACATTCACAGACATACACCTCAATCGGTCGGAATGAATTCAACTTTAGGATTAATTCATTTCATAATTCATTCCATAAGTAAGCACTAAATCTAATTTCATCTCAAATTTCAGGACACGGGAACTCAAACATTTGCCACACACTTCTATTTTCTGTACTTGGGTGTCATTATAAGATCACTTATTTGTGAGCTGATGGAAGATCCTCCTCTTATATAGTTGCTACACTTTCCTAAAACTCTCCAGAGTGCGCACTCAGTAGGTGTTTTTAAATCCAGATTTAAACCGCATTCGTTTAGGCTGGCATACACCTTGACATCTGACTCGCTTTGTTCCCTTATTGTTTATAACTGAGCTGCTATTTAATTAAGATCTTTGTCATTTTACAGTGGCAAAATGAGGGGCATGACTTTTGGGCAATAGATATCAAAAGAGTTAAATTGTATTGCAGTGTTTGTCAAAACTTAATCAAGTGAAAATACTTTAATCATGTTGTTCCCAATCAAAACTGCATAATGAGGGTAGCACTGCAGCACTTGTCATGTTCAAATACATTTTTCAGTTTATTCAAAATGAACTGGTATTTTATCTTTCCAGTGTGTTGCTTATCTTCTGTGTAAAGTGCTTAGGGCTATTATAAATTACATAAAAAGTGCTATATAACTAAAAAAAAGTTATTATAATTCATTTCTTGTATTCATGGATTTGTTTGTTTGTTCATTTGATCAGCTTTGCGTTTCCCCAGCTGTGGATGGTGCTTGTTGGATTAATAGAGCAGCCGGTCAGTGGAGCCAAGTATCGGTCAGTGGAGAAGATTATTTATCACGCCCGGTACCGACCCAAAGGCCTGGACTATGACATTGCTTTGCTGAAACTGGTGGAGCCGCTTACCTTCAGTGGTAATGCTTTTACAATTTAGAGGATTTTAAATCAATGGTTCATTCAAAACCAATTTTCTTAAGCCACCATTTACAAACACAACATGACACTCTGTTCATTGCAGGAATGGATAAAATATGAACTGAATTCTGGTTTCTAAATTTCTTATTATAGTTTTAAGAAATTGTGTGATGATTTGCAGTTTGCATGATGTTGACAGTTACTGTGGAAGCTAAAAACACCAGACATGATTCGTCTGATTGAATAGATGTGGGCTAAGGGGGATATTATGTAATGCTTTTTTTTAATCAACCCAGTGTGTTACCCTGGGCAGAAGCTCTGTGGGAAGCTAGGTGGCCTGTGCAAAACTATTCAATGTGTATAGTGATTTCTATTGACTATCTTGGGCTTCTATTTCTTGGACCTGTTTTCCACATTCATTTGGGTGTATGTTTATTTTTACTGCGAGATTGTTGCCATCATGTCAACCTTCTACTCTGCATTTCTCCTTCAGGCTACGTTGAGCCCATCTGTCTGCCTAACTTTGGTGAGGAATTTGAAGATGGAAAAATGTGCTGGATTTCAGGCTGGGGGGCAACTGAGGATGGAGGTGAGTCTGAGGACAGCAATCAGTTAATAAGGAGTTCATCCAGCCTTTGCTGCAGTAACAGTCCACACTCATATCTACCTGGATACCTTTGCATACTGTAGTGTAGGTTATGGAGTGTGTGTGGATCTACAAGGACTTTATGCAGTGGTCCACTGAAACAAAAGCCAATGGCATTAAATTTCAATGAAAAATAATATGCTTTATTTAATTATTAATTATTATTCTCATATAGTTCTGTGCATTACATGAAGGTCACTTTTATTCAGTTACACCATTTGAAAAAAAGCTTTTTTGTATTTATCTTTAAAGTGCACAACCATTCATGAGGAATGTAGAATATAAATGATTTGGAATATATTATTAACTTAACAAAAAAAAACATTTTAATGTGAGGGTTTTTAACTGCAAAATGTGGACGTACATGCATATGAGAGTGCTGAATTGTGCTGAATTACACTGAAGTGAGCAACAGAGGCCTCCATTGCATTTCCAATATTACCACAGAAAATCAAAAAAGACATACCGGATCTAAATCTCGTCCCATAATCTGCAGTGTGTGCTGTGTCCCAGGTGAGGCGAGTGTGTCTCTGCACTCTGCGAGGGTGCCACTAATCTCCGCCAAAGTCTGTAGCCAGCCTGAAGTCTACCAGGGTTACATCTCACCTGGCATGATCTGCGCTGGATACCTGGAGGGAGGAACGGACTCCTGCCAGGTAACTGCAGCATATAATCAACTCATCACTCATTTGGAACCTTGAAAGGAACAGCAAACCTACTACTACTACTGCTGCTACTACTACAGCTAATAATAATAATAATAATGATGATGATGATGATGATGGAGTACAGCAGAAAAAATGTCTTTCATAATAAATGTCTTAATATTTACTTACAATAATAATAATGATAAATACAGCAGAAAAGTGTCTTTCATAATAAATGTCTTAATATTTACTTACAAGCTGTTTATCTCCTGGTAAATGATTGATAGGGGGATAGTGGTGGTCCACTGGCCTGTGAGGACTCTTCTGTATGGAAGCTGGTGGGGGCAACGAGTTGGGGTCAAGGCTGCGCCGAAAGAAACAAGCCTGGAGTTTACACCCGCATCACACAAGCCCTCACCTGGATACACCAGCAAATGGAGGTGAGGAAGATGTAAGGACAAAACCCTGCAAGGATGCTATTGTAAAGAGCAAGTTAGTGTTAAAAGTTAATATAAGTGGCCTTATAAAGCCTGGATAAAATTTAGAAGAGGTGTGGTTCAGAACAGTGTTTACCCCTTTCATGGATTAGAACAGTGTTTCTTTACCCACACTGTCTGGGATATTTGAGTGTTTTCACTGCTCCCAAAACACCTGAATCAACTAATCAGCTCATTAACAATCCCTTACTGAGTTGAAGTAGGTGTGTTAAGGCAGGGTTAGCACTGAACTGTGTAGGTGTGCCTCGGGATAAGGATTGGGAAACGCTGCTTTTGAATAATCTACTTGTGGAAATGAACTGGACATCAAGTGAAGTGAAGCTAAAAGGTTTCTGAGGCCCTCTAGGGGCTCGGGGCAGTACCATTTTTCAACACGTAAGGAAAAACAGATTGTTCTACCATTTTATGTGTTTTTTGTTTTTGAGATGGTTCATGTTATCTCGATATTTACTAATCTGTACAGTTTTGACGCAGCCAACAAATAACTGGAAAGTGACCAAATTTGCATCATTCTGGCTCCAACATTGTGTATAAAATGAACAATTACATTGTCAGCCACATATGCTACACACTAATGTTAAACAGTTACTTTTAATGTGTTTATCCTTTGCTGAAAGGAGGACAAACACAGCAAATAATGAGTAAATAATGAGTATTCCAATGTATCACAAAGACATAAGATGGCACACTGCTCATCAGGCTTTATTTAAAACCTATTAATAATTAATTCATTTAAAATTTCTAACAATTACTATCTTGTAAGAGTCACATGTCAAGGGGTGGGATAAATTAGTGAACAGAGCTGGAAGTAGGAAAAATTTGGGGAAGGGTCTAAGTCACTTTGACAAGGACCAGTTTGAGTTGGCCAGATAAAATATTAGGCCTTGCGGAGTGTTCCTGTATGCAGGGGTTAGTAAATATAAAAAGTGGTACAAGCAGGGCCAACCGATGAACTGGCAGCGGGGCCATTGTTGCCCAAGGCTCACTGATGCACATAGAGAGTGAAGGCTAGTCCATCATGCCCAGTTCCATGGAAGAGCTGCTGTTGCACTTCTGAAAAGGCTGATATTGGTGATGACAGAAACAAATCAAAATACCATATCAGTGACTGAGAGCATTCTTTGGTCATTCTCTGCTGTGGTCTCTAAATGAAAGGACTCTAAATGAAAGGACTTGGTGGTGGCACCAAGATGCACTATAGGAAGAATGGCAAGCTGGCGGAGGCAGTGTGGTTCTCTGGGTAATGCTCTGATCAGAAACCTTGGGTCCTGGTATTCATACGGGTGTTTCTTTGACATGCATCACCTACCTAAACATTGTTGTAGACCAAGAACACCCCACAGTAGAGGTTGACTAAAGAATGCCCTCAATCACCAAGAAAGAATAAAAAACTACACAACAAATGAGTCAAAAGTCCACCATAGTGATTATGTACAAGTGATTATTATCATTACAATGTGTTTTATTATCTTTTCCCCTGCAGAGAGAAGAAACACTGAACCCTTCTCCTGTCAGCTCAGACAGCTGAGACGAATGAATTTATACATGCAAGAAAATTAGGGGGTGGCTTATTTGCCATTCAAACGCAGAGCATTTCAGTTTGGGGCCAGAATGAGAGATCGTGTCTCAAATGCAAGCCAGTCCTTTTCTTTCAAGCAAATCTAGCAAATCAAACCCCTTTTTCATTCAAGAACCTATAGCTATTCCGAAACTCTGTGGAGCCAGCGACTGAATTACACTTTAAAATGCTAAGTTCACCTCAAAAATTGTTGAGTGTTGCAGAATAAATGGTCCTTGAAGGGTTAAACAAGATCTGCAACACATTCTTGAGGTTGTGTCCTGCCTAAAAGCCCAGCTCAGGTTTTATGTGAACTTGCAGACTTTCCACACTTTGCCTCCTGGCCTGGTTCAGCCTGTTCTTACAGCAGATACAAATAACATTGCCTAGATTTCTTCAGAAGCTTCCAGGTAATAGAAATATGACCTCTGATGAAATGTAGTGCTTTTCAGAAAAATTGGAGACTGAGGAAAGTACCATTATTTTGGTATAGATTTCAGCCAAAATGTATTACTAGTATTCTGTTAATTTATAAATACAAAAATATAGTCTTAAAAAGAGGTCCATAAAGACATGAGGATAGTGCTTACAGCACGCGAAATCTTTCTTTGCCCAAAGCTTTGAAAGCCTGTTTTTTTTTTTAAAGAAGCACACCCTAAAACCTTTTTCTGGTCATTTTATTCATTAGAAAAAACTCTTTAATCTAATACACAGACTGCCATTATTTAGAATGGGCTGCCAACCATAGAAAATGGAGCAATATGTTTTAAATGTCATGCTTGTGTCTTTTGACAGAACCATATTTCAAACAAAACTACATTTGAATAGCAACAAGATAATAAGAGGTGTGGTAGAAATGGAAGACCCATTTCAAACAAGTGTTTTAACTGATGTGAAACTTTGTAAACTGCTACAAATCAGAAAATGTAGAGCCACTTCATGTAAATAAATAAGAATGTGTGAATTTCACATTTTGTTTTGTTATTTTGTACTATGGAAAATTCTTCCCTTTATAAAAAGAAAAAGATTTTTAATTACAAATCTCTAAAACCATAGATTGAGACAATCCTTACATTTTTACATATTTATACTACAGGTGAGGGAACTTTACTCACTTTTACATTAACAGAAATATTTAATAGGTAAAAGTGGGAATTAGGTTTTTGCCAATAATGCTTTTTTTAAAATTAACACCAAAAATTGGTTACATTGGATGCCATCTTTACAAGCACATTTTAAAAAACATAGGTAGCAACCACTGGAAGACTTTCCAAACTCAAAGGGCCAGTTGCCCAGACTCAGATTAAGCCGAAGCCTAGACTAAAAAGAATTTGCAATGGGGATTTACCATTGAGGCTTCAGATTAATCCAAGACCAAGCCTGATCCATGCCTGGGAAACCAGTCCATAATGTCTACAAATAGTTTAGCCTAATTTCTGTTCAACAGTACTGACAGGCTTTGGCTGTACTGAGCAGAATAATATGAATAAAACAGAGAAGCACCTTTTCATCAGCAAGGCTCATACAGCCCAAACAGACATTGGAGACCTTTACTGTTCCATCTTTGTTCAAACATGTCATGGGGTTAAGAATCCTGTGCTTACTGGTGAAGTTGTTTTTAGAAAAGATGAACACGTAAGGCATTATTTTGTGGCTTGTGTTAAAACCAAATTACATATTTTTAAAAATTCAAACCCTTCATGTCTTTTTTTGTCTTTTTCTTAGAAAAGGTTATCAGGCCCTGAAAACTGGGCAGCTACCCTGCACATTTTTGTATCTTTGTTTTTTTTTTTTACATAAATATTTCATAAAAACACAAAACAAAAACAAACTACTAAAAAAAGAAATTAGTTTTCATATACAAAAATAATCTTGTTTAGTTTTTTTGCCCTCGGCCTGGTTTGAGAGAGAGAGAGAGTGAGGACACCGGGTGAAAGACTAGCATGCAGAATAAAACCATCACAAGCAAAAACTTGCAAAATGTTGGCATCCAGATGAATTCATTAAAAATATAATTACCAAACGCTAACTAAATACAATTTAAAAAACTGCCTCAAACACTTCCTTGTTTCTGTTCCTTTTTTGCCTGTTTTGGAGTTTATACAAAAAAGTGCACTCATCTACACATCTATGCTATGAAAACAGTCTCTCTCGTCTCTCTACACACCTGTCTGTTTAGTTGTGCTCTCTGTAAACTGTGTGCGTGTGTGTGTGTGTGTGTGTGTGTGTGTGTGTGTGAGGGGAAGTGAGAGACAAAGGGAGAGCGAGAAAGAGAAAGAAAAAGAAAGAAAGAGAAAGAGCGAGAAAGAAAAAGAGAGAGAGAGAGAGAAAGTGAGGGAGGGAGGGAGAGAGAGAGAGGGAGAGAGAGTACACGCTTATGTACAGTACTTTACGGGATGTCTTTTTCTGAGACTCTCTTTTTAGTATTTTTTCTTTGTAGTGCATGAATATTAGCATTGCCAGAGTCACCAAGTGAGCTGGTTAACTTAGTGGCCTGAACATCTGTGTAAGTCTTTATGTGCAAGTCTGCGTGTGTATGTGTGTCTCAGTCACTGGCATCCAGGCCTAGCCCAGTTAGATCAGCTGATGACAGGTGTGTGTCACTGTCCTCGTCTCCGCTGTCGTTTATTTCGTCTTCACTGTGGTCACCCATCATGACCTGCTGTACAGCGAGGATCGCTCCATCTGACGAAAGAGTCTGGAAGCCGTCTAAGCTCATCCCAACTGTTACCATGGTACCTGGACAGACAGTGATTGTATAGTTTTCAAATTCTCCAAGTACAAGTGTTATTTGTTAAAAAAGAAATCATATTAGAACCAATACAATGAACATTAACACAAAAAGTCATACTGTGCTAAATTAATGACGTACATAAGATTTTATTTATGTTGGTGTGCCATTTAACCATTTCCAAAGCTTGAAGTAGACTAGTTTTACTTGTGAGTATCATGAAACACCTGGTTTGGCAAATCAGTGTTTCATTACATTAAATCAGGTTGATGGAATTTAACCAATCTGTGTGATGATTGGGGCAATCAGGAAGACTTTAAACCGCACAAGACATCACAAACTAAAATAAGAAATGTATGTTTGTTTCTCTGTGTTTGATATTTTCGAGGAAAAACATCTGATAAGAAACAACTTTTGAATTACATTAGCTACATTGACCAAGTTATACATTTGGAGGACAAATATTCAACCCTGAGGGATGTTCAGAGTGTTCAGCTGAACCACCTCTGTTACTGATGCCACTGTTTCTGTTAAATGTACACAGCTGGTGAAATTGCTGTGGCTCTATATTTGTTTGTATACTATTTTTTGCATTTAGATTTAATTTAGTAGTAGTACCATCTGCCATGGTGAGCTGTTGCTGGGATAGTGAGGAGGCGATGGAGTCAGGCCAGAAACGTTGCAGGGGGCGGCTCTGTGGAGTCTTCTTCTTGGTTTTGGGTGTCTCTGCTGAGCTGCTGTCCAGCATGGGCTGCAGAATCCGCCTTCGTGCGTTAATGAACCTATAGCAAACATTCAGAGCAGGGTTTCAGCCAATAGGTTATGCAGAAAGCATGGAAACAACCATTTAGATGCAGAGAATGGATGACGTTGCTTAGCTGTGGAGTACATAGTCACAATTAAAAATGACAATATTGTCCAAAATCTCATTACATAAATATTTAAGAAGAAATTGAGGTTTTTCCTTCAACAATAGTATTGTAGTTGATAGTGATCTTCCCCTCAAAAAAGAAAACCAATAATTGTGTTCAAATTGACTGTCACATACCAGTTATTGACCTGAAGCAAAGTCAGATTGGTTTGAGATGCAATCTGTTTCTTCTCTTCTTCCGTAGGATAAGGGTGCTGAGGAAAAAATAAAAAGCTGTCAACTGAAAGTTAGAAAATAGAAAATGCTGATAAGATTATACCAATGCTTGAGAAGAAAAAAGTGTTTTATTCCAGTAGGCAGTCTCACCGCTAGGTGCTGGAAGAGCCAGGTGCGCATGATGTTGGTAGCTTGTTTGGGGAGAACGCCACGTTTGTTTTTAGGTGAGCTGTCATCAGTGCTGAAGAAACTCAGGTCCTGATTCAGCTGAAACTGTAGTTGCTTAGAGAAAAGACACTCATACTCAGGATCTCTTCGTACTCTACTGTGTGTATATGTAAACCCTTTTACACATTTAAAGATAATTAAACTGCAAGGGGTTACGTGTAAACAAAAGCTAGAGTCCAATAGTACTAAAGCTGACAAAGCCTTTTACAAAGCAGACATCTAGCATGATTCCCAGGAGTGCACATGTGTGAACAGAAGCACAGTACTAGGGAATAGTCTAGATATCAGTCAGCAAAGTACAATGTATCTGGGTTCTAGGAGGTGACAGAAGCGTATGTTCTGAATATTATTCACAAATTAAGCAGCTGTCAGCTTTTCATGCTGAAGATATCATGTCCTATTTAATGAGATTTTCATGGTAATTGTAAATGCGTTCCAGTAAAAATTCTGTTTAAGAAATGCATTAAAGAAACACACATTCGCAAAAGTATCCCATGCTATGCTGTAGTTTATACTCTATGTATGTGAGTGGTATGATATTGTATGCATTACGCTGTGTGTGTGTTATATGATTTTGTATGTGTGCACTATGCTGTGTATGGAAAGCAAAATCTATACCGATGAGTTCTGGAAGCGTAGACTGCTCTGTGAGAGTCCTTGGGTCACTACATGACCCTCTGGTGTGAGTACTGTGACTGGCTGATAAACTGCACCACCTGGAGGACCTCAAAAAAAGGAAGAAAAGAAAGAGAAAAGTAGAAATTACATCAAGTGAGTTTTTGTAAATACAAAAATACTTAAATACTTAAAAAAAACATTTAATGTTAAGGAATTATTTACCTTAAATGTTTCATTAAAATGATGTTAATTTATATACAATAATTAATAATTAATAATTAAAAAATGACTAATTAGTATTGTGTGTATTTCATGTATTTTTTAACTTCCAGGGAATATGCAGACAATGTATTTTTAAGTACAAAGCATGTGACGCGAGTGCAGTGGGCATTTTCACCACTGAAGATGTACCTGCTAGAACCTGTGGCGCATTTCCTGTTGTCACAGTAACACTGCCTTGCTGCACAGCTGAGGCAGGGACCACAATGCCCTGGGGGCTCAGTGTCCCAGAAAATGCGTTGGGTGTCTGTACAAAATAAATAAATTAATACAATAAATGAATAAGCAAACAACAACTACCTCAGCAGTACAAACTGAACTGTCAGGATTGATGTGTGCTGCCTTGTTGCTTGATATGCCTTAATGTAATTATCTTGACAATCCAAAGACAAACAAAAACACATATATACATACATATACCAAAACTTCATTTAGATTCTAAATGAAGTCTGCACAAGCTACATAGGTGTCAGTAGTGTCGAAGTATCAAAGTCATACCATGTGCTGCCTGACCACTCAATTGAAGAAGTCAATGGGCATCACTGCTCCAGGGCTGTTTCAAAGTGAAAGTAAGCGACTAATCCCAAGCATTTACTGAGTCACTTTCCAGTCAGGGGAATAATATAGTGCAGAGTAACTGTTCCCAAGAGGAAACAATTGTGGATATGAGTGTACATTAGGGCTGTAAAGATACAACAAACCCACGATTCGGTTCGTATCATGATTTTTGACCAACGATTCGGTTTGTATCGCGATTCTTTTGGGGGCTTGGAGGTTAGTACTTAGTGTAAGCAGTACCATTCGAGACGCAATTTTGTTTCAAGTCCTCATGTTTACGACAGAATTATGAATCAAACGCTTCGACTGCTTCTTTTGCATTCAATCTGTACAGAAGACCACAGTCTGTGTGTCTCGATTCTGCCTTCTCACACTGTGACACAGGTTCATGGAGCACGATTTCGTTTTAATATCGCATATAGTTACAGCCCTAGTGTACATGTAAATCAGGAAGTAACTATGGAGAGCTCACCTGTGCCTGCATGTTAGAATATGGGCTGCCTGGCTCTCCACTCAGCAGAGTCTCACTGTTCATTTTGGTCTTGAGGCAGTTGATGTAGCGGCTGCAGAAGTCCTTACACAGGTCGCTCACCTTCTCCAGCTCCAGCAAGTGGATCCGCAGCACCTGGATGGCCTTCACCATCTAAACACACAAGCATACCATTACTGCAATCTCAAACAACCAGAAAGGTTTCTTTCCTAATAGCATTACGCTGGCAAACATTGAACAGATACAGCCTCATTGCACTACTGTTTTGGTTGTTACCTTTTATCTGGCTACCTAAATATTTAATGTAGGTGTGTTCTGTCACTGTTGGTATGGAATATTTCAGGAATGCATGTCTGTGTGAATGCACAAATGTAAATTTTCTATTGTGAACTACTTGGTAACCAAAGACAAATTCCTTCTAAATGCAAATATAATTGGTCAAAAGCCTGGCTGTGAAAATGGGTCACACAGGTTATCATTGCTGCTAATGCTGCTAAGACCCCAAAGATCTTTTATATAACAAAAAGAAAGTAGCATCAAATTCCAGAAGTTCCAGTTACCTTCTTTGCAGATTAAAACCTTTTTGACAGCAATTTAAACAGTATGGTTGTGTTTTTTTAAGCCAAATGAATTAAATATATTTCAAGGCTAATCAGGAGCATAGAAAGAACAAAAACAAAGTAACATTATACATGGTGGATTTCCCCATATAATATAAAACATCATTTATTCCTTTAAAATTATGTAGTCATTTAAAGTCAACATAAGTAAAATTAATGTGCACTGATCTCTGATTCAAGCATGACTTTTTCCTGTCTTTAAAATGTCTTCTGGGTTCTGATTACAATACGATGCACCAGCAGGCAGGTAAAATGATGACAAATATTTAACTCCTCCCTTCCACCTCTTTACTAATCATCAAGCAAAAACACTCAGCCAGCTCAGAGACCCTCTCTGATACCCAGCTTTACATGACGATACATAATGAAAATCACTATGATTTCTTCTTCTTTAAGATAGGGCTTCTTACCAGGTTGTCAAGCTCAGGGTCTTCACTAAAGAAAGATTTGCTGTCTTTCTCCTGACTGCGTACAAAATTCTGTATATCAATGTCAAAGCTGGCTGATGTCACACATTCTGGACTTTGAGTGGACTGCTCACACTTCTCAAACAGAAGTGCCAGGAGAGGAAAGAGGGGATGCCTGCAATCACGCAAAAAAAACAAACAAAAACAAAACACAATAATACATATTAGGGCTCAAACATGACAAAGAAATGGACATGAAAAAACTAAGAATTGCAAAACTGTGTGAGAACAGTATCAATGGTACATTTATGGGCCACATCATAAAACAGGTGTTTCTAAGCCAGCAAATAATCAGTTTCATGTCAATTTCTTTTTTTTATACACCATTTGTATACATCAGTTGCTCTTTATACTGCATGATGAATTCTTGCCAAATAGACCAACATAAAGGTTCCACATTACTGTTGTTGCATAAATGTACACTGAAATTAAGTTTATTTTCCCTTTAATATTTCTAATGCAATGGTATGTATAGGAATACCATTGAAAGTCTCCTCTCCAGTTGCATCACTGTCTGGTACTGTAACACACTGCAGTGAATAGTGAGAGCAGCTGATGAGGTTATCGGTGTGCCCCTGTCCCCCCTGTACATTTCCAAACCCGCTGCTTTAACAGAACCAGTAACATTGTGAAGGACTGCTCCCACCCTCTACACGGACTCTTCTCCCTTCTGGCAAACGTTCTGGTTATATATGGCTGAATGCGCACAAACGCACATAAATGTCTAGTCCCTGGTTGACCAGCACATTTTAGTGACCTACCTCACTTTGTACTTATACTGTTTTACACCCATACTACACTCAATTAGCACCTGCAATTTACTGTAACCATGTTTATTGCCAGTACAGGCACCCTAACAACCAGTCACTATTATGATTCTACATTTGCTCATTGTGTTCTTTTGATGTTTTTTTTTCTATGTTGATCTATCCTGTGAATTAAGAATATGATTCCAGTGCAACATATACACATGTGCAATAATATGTATATATAGTGCAATATTTTCATTCTGGTAAACTAAGGTTCACATTCCACCAACACTGCTGTTACTCCACTACATTGTCTATTTGTTGAAGTATTCCGTCATCCCTGAAACGTTGCAAACTGCCTCTTGTGCAGTAATCATACCTATAGTGCAATACTCATCACTCCAGAAGGTTTAAGTAATGTCCACACTTATTCCTCTACTGTCCACTGTATCTTGTAACCTGCACTCTGTTGAATGTTGTATGTTGCTGTATGTTGTACCGTGGTCCATGGAGAAACATTGTCTTATCTCACTATGTACGTATTCACAGCCGCTGATGACAATAAAGTAACCCTGAACCTTGAAGTTCCATGTATGGCTCATTACCTGTATATGGAGGCTTTGTCTGCATCCATCGGAGTCTGGGGCTCAGCGAGAGCTGGGCTGCAAGATTTTGTGTCTGTGTCTGCAAACATCTTCTCTGGATCACTATCTGTCTGCTCCACTCCCTGCATCTAAATGAATCACAGCCACACACACTGTAAATTATATTGATCAAACTGGAGAAAATCTGTATTGCACAAATGCTAACACAACCCTCGGTTAAAAATGTCAATTTAACTGGGTTTCCCATCTTATACGGATTAGTTCAGTTAGTTACTTTATTTTCACTATACATAACATGAATATTTGTAAATGTCCCAACCTGTTGCACTCCCTCCTGGTACTTTAATGACACAGGCTGAGCTGCCATCATGTTCACTTTATTCACAGCAAGCACTGAAGCATCATACGGTCAAGGGAGCAGCACATCACCTGTAATTGTAGCACATGTAAGTGCTACGATGCAATATTGCATAATAATGTTACAAAGCAATAGTGCATGCCTTGAGTCGAGCTCAACTTTCTTGGATATGTCAGCTCAGCAGAACGAAAGTCGTTAACTAGAAAGCCTACTCTGGCTCATCACATACTAAACACTGCAAAAACAGCAGTGGAAAAGCTTACATGACTCATGTATGTGAAATATGACATGGTTTCACAGACCCACTGCTATTTTCATACATATACCAACAACCAAACATTATGTATTTTTAAAAACATTTAAATATGCATCAGGCAACTCTCAGCTAAGAATAATATGCACAAAAAGGCTAAAAGAAATGTGAAAATTAATGTATTGATATGGCACTGCAAAGTTTCTTGAGCTTCTTGAAATATGCAATTTAAATCCAAATACTTTCACAAAACACTGCACAAAGAATATAGTACAGATTATGTTCAATATTAAACAGACTGTGGGCATTTTGCAGTCTTTAAGCACAAAACCTGCACTTTTGGCAGGTTACAGATGGCTGCTTGCTGTTCTACATTTTCACTGCAGTGTTTTTACTTTAATGCGTTGGGAGGTGTTTTCTGGTTTGTTTCCGTAAAAGAGAACATGACCAGATGTTGTTTAACATCTGTCCACCTCTCTGTGACTGAACTGAGTCCACAACCCTGCAGGGCTGTTATGTACTGCACTAACACTGTGTGGAACTGAGTTTACTGCATTGTGCTTTACGTTACAGCCGGTTGTGTGTAACTGGCTCTCTTTACTGTACTTTACCCAGCATTACTGTCCCATATTAGCTTGTTTTCCACCCCGTATTTCTATCAATGAGCTACACACCCATGTTTGCAATTATTTACTTTCTGCATCCAACACAAGTCTAGACGAAAGTTAATGTTAACATGTCTGTTTTAAACCACTCTTCTGTACATTTGCATGTGAAAAAAACCTTTGCCAATCACCTAAACTGCAACTGACTAGTATAAACTCCAAATCTGTTGCTGCTAAGGCCAGAGCAGGAGGTGCTAGTTAGCCTTTTAGCACAAACTACACGCCTCATGAGTTTTACACATTAAACGATTATTTGCAGAAACAGGACTATTATATATGTTATTGCGTTTAATGGTTCACAAAAAATAAAAGTCACGACCGACAGCTTTACCGGGAAATCCAAAAAAAGTGGGATGTTAGTTTAGCCGTTAGCCTAGCCTAGCTTAGCAACTCGGAGGGAATCTGGATGCATTTTCAGCACTTGTGGATGATTCGGGCTCATTTTAAGACCTCCAAGTGCTTTAGTTGTGTTTTTAGGGGTCTCTGAGACCAGTTCACCCCAAAAATACTAAAAAGATTTAAAAAGCCTCTAATCTCTCCTCTCAGCTCAAGTAAACAAACCACAACCGGGCCTTGTGTGGGGTTCTAGCCTTTCAGATAGAAACCTCCCCCCTTTCTGACCAAGAAGACATAAATGTATATACATATTTGTCGTCTACTGTCATTTTATGGCCCGACAGTGAGTCAAAAGGCTCACAGAAAGGAACACAAGCTCCTCACTGCACGCTGTTCCCCTGGGCAGATTGTTTCTACAGCCTTGCTACTGTAAGATTACACTGACTGATGGTGATCTGGGTGAAATAAGGATTTTGAGTGACAGCTTACCTGGTGCCAATCTCCATCACACTGACAAGCGGCTGCAGCAATCGGGATCCGCAGTGGCTGCGTTGCGTCATCACGCAAGGTGTCTCGAATATGAATATTTATAAAAGGGGCGGGCCAGCGCAACTGCCCGCCAAGGGACGCACTGTATTTTAGAATATGAATATTCATAAAGAGGGCGGAGCCGTGATGTGACGCCTCCTCTTCCCTGGAGAGAGAGTGTTCAGAACACTCCCAATTCAGAGCGCTGTAAACATCCTTATAGTTATACACAATATGAACAAAAGTATTGGGACACACCTGTTTTTCAAGGTTTATTTCCTTAATTTCCAGGCAAGGGCAATCAGTATACCAAGACATTTTGAACTTCAAACTTTGTGGAGAGACTTTGGATAAGACCCTTTTCTTTTCCAGCATGACTGTGTCCCAGTGCCCCATAAAACGAGCTCCATAAAGACATGGTTAGACCCACACAGAGCCCTGAGCTCACACTATCCAACACTTTTCAGATAAACTGGAACATAGATTCAAGACAGGCCTTCCCCTTCAGCATTAGTCTTCCCCACACAAACACGTCAAAATCTTGTGGAAAGCTTACTGAGAACAGTGGAAGCTGTTATAAACGGCTTAGACTATATATTAGAATGTCATTAAAGTACGTTGGCGTACTGGTCAGGCGTCCCAATACTTTTATCCATATAGTGTGTTTTACTGGAGTCTTTAAATGCTTAGTTTGGAGAGCAGCCTTAATGACAAACGTAAATAAAACGTAAAAATTAAAAAAAAGATCAGAATACAGTACACTTCCCACTGCCAATCCTACCAAATTCTTTGCAAAATTATGTTGTTTTTCATCCACATTTCTACAATCCAGTTTAATTGGCACCAATCGATATATTGATTGAAGCTTTAAATTAGTGCCATTCCAAGAGTTGGCTATAGGACTCAATGTATTGAGAAAAAAATGAATAAACATTTTTCCTATACAAAAACATTTTTAGTCCACTCTGCTCTGAAACACATCTATGACATTTTCTGTCTTAGAATCTAGTTATTATGTTTTTCAGTACTATTCCCAAAAGTACTAGTCAATAAATTCATTGCATTCTTTTATGATTGTTTATGTAAATGTATTTAGTTACAGCCACAGGTTCCTTACTCTTGAGAAAACTCAAAATAATTCTGATACAAGTAAATCATATACTTTAATAGAATTGCAAGCATTTTCTACACATTGGATACTGCAGTGTAGTCAACCATCCAAAAGACAAACAAGAGCCTGACAAAGGCGGCAGGGCTTCGAGGATGATGAGGAATGAGGTCAGAAGCTGCCGGGGGAGGAGATCAGTCCCTGGGTGAAGGTCTTCCAGAAGAGGGCTGGGGCAGACGATGCTGGGCCATCTCCACGTCCATATCAACAAAGGTATACACGTGGTAATTGTGGTGCTGCAGGTTTTTGTAGGTAGTGTTGTCAAATGGCTCTGGCTCAGGCTCTGGAGCGGGTTCTAGAGAAGACAGAGAACAAAGACCAAACTAAGACGTGGAACTGACAACATACACTTGATAAAATCATTTACCATATGCTTGTATTTTGTCTCTATTCAACATTTGGTGACATGGGCAGCAATTTAAGTCTGATAAGAACCTCAACCAATCAATGACTTTGAAGGACCTGAACCAATCAATTGCTTTGTTGTTTAATTCACACACATTCATTTATAAACCGTGCACCAAGGACCAATGAGAAAAGACTAGAATAAGAGACCAGCACAATGTTTTGATTGGGAAAATAGTGAAAAACTGATAAAAAGAGAAAAAAAACCTCATAAAACATAAGTCATTTATATTGAACGCTGTAAGAAGAATGATCCCAGGAAAAAGGTCTGTATCATAAGAAAAAAATTTACCTAAGGGGGGAAAAATGAACACTAGTGCTTATCTTCTTAACACATTCTTTAACTGCTCTTTACATCCTAACTTGAAAGGAGCACTGTTTGAATATTCACACTGTTTTACAGTAGTTACTTCCTATTACAGTCCCAGTGATTCCACCCCCCGTGGTCACAAGGATCAAATTCAAAGAGGCGTGAACGGCCACCGCTAATCTAACAGCCTCCATCACCTTAGCTTTACTCAGCCTGCGTCAGATGTATCAATCAGACTGCAAGGCTACGAAGGTGAGAACAAGTATGCTGAATTTTAGCTCACAAGGTGTTTCTTTTTCATTTTTTCTGCTAAAAGACCAGCTATATTACACAGTCGGCACAAATTTTAGCTAATAGAACAGCATGAGAAGAGAAGAGAGGGCAAAATCCAGGCATGCAGTCAAGTAACTGAATGCATCTCATAATGACTTCAAACTTATTGTATACTTAAGACAGAAGAAAAATGGCAGAACTGAACTCCAACACCAACACTTGACATCAACCATACCTGGTACATTAACACATGGATATGTTAATAAGGAAACAAAATACACAAAAAACAATACAAATATACAGAAATAATACTGCAAATAATGTAAGAAATGGCAAACAGCACTTTAGGATGGAAACAAAAATTGAAAGGAAACAAAAATTTAAAAGAAGCAAAGAATCTTCTGTGAAAGAAAATAGTGGTAACTGAGGGTTCATTGTACTCTAAAGCACCATTACAGCTCCTAGTCACAAATGGCAACTCCATAAAACTACACTTCCATTAAGAGCCTCAACAAAGGAAACCTCAAACATGTGAATGGCCTTCACAATGGAAAAGAGTCAGACTCATGACTTAATATTGTTCTCCTAAAGTGTTGACTTAGAACCAGTGTATCAGATGACTGTTATTCAGTATTCATTCCAAACGAAGAACATTTAAATAAGACAAACAACAAGCTAAACATCAGGTCCAGAAATGCAGGCCTCGGGAGGTTGGCGTATCACTATGTTTAGATGAGTGGTTGAATATTTGAGACCAAACTGGGGAGCATCAAACAAATACCTGTGTTTTAAACTTACACTGGGCACAATGACAGTATTTGTTCTCATGATATATTCCATCACTGTAAGTCACGATACACTTTCTGAGCATATTATGTGTACTTAAAAACACTACATTAAATCTTTCACATACTGTAGTACCACTGAATAAAAATACTCTGTTTCTGATATTTTTCAAATGTGGCTGCTTTTTGTCTGTTCCTGCTTGTTAAATATTGTGAACTATTATGTTTTATGAAAATGTCTTGTGGTTTTATATTTGACATGACACCCACCACTACTACACATCATGTTTTAAAACATCATAGTTAAAAAGTTCTTATTTAATATCAGTAATCACTTGATGTTATTGTCAAGCATTCCCCAATTTGTTCTCAAAAAAAAAATGCTCAAGCTGAGTTTAGTTCGAGCCAAAGGTGGAAAAGTACCATTAAAACTGAACGGTGAACGGTTTTATTAGGATAATCAGCAAGTGAAGACAGGCCATACAAGAAAGTGAAGAGCTTTATGCATATCTGCATTTCAGGATGTAACAATCCTTAATGTGATCTTATATGTAGTTTTTGTGTTTATTATTTTCCTATTAAATAATTTAAGTTATAGTACCCTGCAGTATCTGCCTTTTGTGCCTCTAGTGCATCAAAATAAAATTCATTTTAGGCACACTGAAATATAAAAAAGTCTTACTGTACATACAATTTTAAAATGTGTATTTAATTATTTAAAAAATTAAATAAAATAGTTCTAAATGTTGAAACAGTTAACATCATAACATTATAAAACAGCTCAGCATAAGCAGGTTATTAAAATATTTCTGAGAAAGAGTGGATAGAGTATTGGATCATAAAGATGGCTCTCCTGATGCAATGCCAAGGCCTGTAATCCTTTGTTTATTACTGTGGTGTTGCATCACCTGATATTGAGATTGGACCATCTGTCTGTCTGGTAAAATGAACTTACACCTACACAAAAGCACAAAATAGTTTTTTTTAACGGTGAGTGTTTTTTACACCCTTGAACAGATTACTCCTTTTGATACACATGCAGCTATGTGCACCAAACACATACATGTTATATTTGTACCTGAAAAGTGTCTCAGAGATTCTGTATTTTTATAGATTGACTGTATATTTATATTGAACTGCTGCTGATCATATGCACATCTAGTGCAGCAATAACTACATTCCAGTATGTAATTTTTGTTGTCCACTTGACTGCTAGATTCTACAAATGTACTAAACAGTACATTTCTACTTCTTTTGTAAAACGCCATCTTGTCTTACTGTTTACATTTATATAGCCAAAATGACAAACTACTTTGACAGTGACAATATGCTTGAGTGCAATAGTAAACTATGTACCAGATACAAACATGCAAATCTCCCTTTCAATTAGAATGTATTGATCGTAATTTGAAAAGTCTTATTTGTCAATGTCCCAAAATGCAGATATGCATAATAAGAAGAATTGAGGTTACTCTCAGATCAGAGGTGCAAGTCAAAACAAATGCATTGAGAATCGCAAAGAGATTTAAATATAAGAAGAGGAATAGTATATGAAACAAAATTTAGGGAGAAGTTTAGGGAGAAGAGGGACTTAGTGGGGGTACCTTCACCAGAAAAAAGCAATGAATATTAGTATTCTCTAAGTAAGGGAACATTTCTGAAGGCTCCACAGAAGAGAGAAAAAGATTTAAGGTGATGTGGTCAGTACCCTCAGGTGCTGCCGCTACTTCAGTCTCCGGCAGGGGTTCTGCTACATCGGCGATTACGGGAGCAACATCAACCAACTCCTCTGTGGGTGGAGCAGCTTCCACCTCAGCCTCGGGTTCAGGTGCCACTTCTTTAGCAGAGTCAGGGACCGCGTCGGCTGTGACACTGGCCACTACAGTAGGGCTTCCTTCAGCTCCAGCTACAGTTTCAGCTGCTTCACCACTTGCTTCTGGAATCCCTTTAGTGGCTTCTGAAGTCTTTACCTCTTCTTGAGACAGAATCTCCTCTGCTGCTTTTTTAACTTCTGGTGCAGCATCAACCAACTCCTCAGGGGCAGCAGGTGCTTCAGGAACAGCTGTGGATAAGGCTGGGGCAAGATCAACAATCTCTTCTGATCTTGCAGCTTCTGTGGAGCCTTCAGCTGCAGCATCTGAGGCAGGCACTTCAGTGGTTTCTGGAGCTTCTTTAAGAGAAGCATCGGGAACAGCTGTAGATAAGGCTGGGGCAGGGTCAACAATCTCTCCTGATCTTGCAGCTTCTGTGGAGCCTTTGGCTGCAGCACTCGGGACAGGCACTTCAGTGGTTTCTGGTGCTTCTTTAAGAGAAGCCTCAGGCACATTCTTTCCTTTTGAAACAGGCTCAGAAGCCTTAACTTCAGGAACAGCTTTTTCTTCTGGCTGGACCACTGTTTCAGTCTTCTCAGTCTTGCCAGGTGCTTCATCATCAGAATCAGAATCCGAATCCGAATCAGATTCACTCGAGGAGGAGGTAGAATTAGCTTCTTCATCTTTCGGAGCTGTTGGTCCTGTGGTTTCTTCTACTGGTGTTGGGGAATCCGTGGCAGCCACCTTGGATTCCTCCACCTCCACAATGGTTCTGCTTGCAGCATCACTTCCAGTCACAGATTCTGATGTAGCATCAGGCTGATTTGTGACTGATTCACCTTTTTCGGCACTGGCAGCCTCTACTGTAGTTGAAGTTTCAGATGAAGTCTGAGATGTGGAGGAAGCAGGTTCTGTGATAGTGGAACCTGCAGCCACTACAGTTCCAGGTGTCACAAGGTCTGCTCTCAGTTCAGATTCACCTATTGCACCAACAAATGCTGGGACAGAAAGTCTAGTAGGGAAGGCCACAGCAGTCTTGTAGGCTAGTAGTGCAGCCCTCTCTTCAGAGGCTTCTAAGGCTGAGAAAATGGGATAAACAGTGTGAGATTGTTTTTATGATGAACCTGGAACCACGAGTCCTGCTGACACCAGTATGAAAAATAAGTCACTCACCTTAATGGCCACAAAAATGCCACAGAAGCTGTCTCACTTAAAACTTGAAAATGAATCAGTAGTGATAGTAGCTTTTGTCCTGAACCTGCCTTTGTCAGTGACCTGTAAGGTGCTTCAGGGGATTTTCAATGAATTTTAATTTTTTTTTTTTCAATTTTCAAACATTAAGATTCCATTCAGAGATTTGGTGCTACTAGAGAAACTTGCTCTGTCATAATGGTGAAAGGGACCTACCTAAACTGTTTACAAACACATTGCCTGATGCATGAAACACTGCTTTACAAATTTTGAGATAATGTTTGTCTGAAGCCATATTTTTAAAAGCCATGCAAAGCACTATAAGGAATATGACATTACATATAAAAATTCTGTAGTAAGTAAATTTACTGGTTTTGAACATAAAATACATAAGAACATGTGGTTCCCATGACCATGACTGTGAAGAAATTGTGACTGTACGTTTCTCTACAATAAATAATTTCTCCATTAAATACTCTAAATAACTTTGCTATTTGTGTGGCTATGCAGTATTTAGGCCAACCTAGTCTCTTATATATAAGTAACCTGACATTGTTCACCATGTATTAAGGATTATAATTCTTTTTCTAATTCCTTTGCTGATTGTATAACATGTCAGAGGTACTTCTTAATAAATTTTCTATGGTTATCTTCTACTCTGAAATACTATACAAAACCTTTAAATGTACGTAAACTTAAAAACCCACATCCAATTCAAGCCAAAACACTTTGTCACTTCAAAATATTCCTGTGCTGTTGTCAGGTACAGATGTGTCCAAATGCTTACTAAAGCAATGCTTTGAAGGTAAAGAAGCATTCCCTTACTCTTACTTGCAGCTTTTGCTTTCTTTGCCGTTTTCTTCGGCTCCTCGGCTTTAGTGCAGAGTGCTGCAGTAAGTGGGGTCCTCAGAGTGCTCCAGCCTTCCTGCCGGAGACACTGAAAAAAAGACGGACAAGGTATATTTAGAGTTTTTGCGATTTCCGAAGACAGGGCTGGACTGAGGGTATTTTCAATAGCAGTATATAGACAAGTATATGCCAGCTAAAAATACATTTGATCCACCATATATCAAATTAATAAAAATAAAAAATTAGTCACAAACAGGCAATTCAGTCCACTTCATTATTATGTAGGTACACTAACATCTGTTTAAATGTTTATTTAGGTATTTATAATGTTTATTAAAACCACACCACATGTTAAACAGTATAGATATTTCACTATTATACTTGATTAGCAGGGAGTAGAGAGAAAACCATTAGAGAGCTATCAAACAAATTTCATAGTCAATAATTAGAGGTGGGTATAGGAACTAACACTCATTCTCAAGCAAAAGTATTGTTAATTATCTTGAGTATAAATAAAAGTATTGAGATAGAAATGCTGTCACTAAAAAACATGACACACATGAAAAAAGAAATTAGTAACTAAATGTTAATGTTCATTATTTTCTGTCGTTTACTGTTTACTGTTACTATTTACTGTTCACTGTTACTGTTCACTATTTATGGTTTACTTTTAGGAGGTTAACAAGGACACAGGCCATATTTACAATTAGGCCTGATAAATATGTCACCAGAAGCCACAAGCAAGAAACAGCCGATAGGAAAAGCGCCATACGAATCCTCTACAGTTTTTATTAATTAAAATATATATATATTTATTATTATTTTTACCTTCAGAGACCGAAGTCGTCCGAGCCTGAGCAAAGAGGTCGCCATCTCGGTACAGCCGCTATTATTACACTGACGGAAAACCAACTGTGTATTAGAGGTTCCGGGGATCTAGTGTTTACATACATATAACTTACATATACATGTACAAGTATATGTATAGGATATATATATCAAATTCACCAACGTTTTCCATTTGCACTCATTGTCCTTTTTATCACCTCCACTTCCCAAATACACCATATGGACAAAAGTATTGGGACGCCTGACAAATACACCAGCAGGGACTTTAATGACATTGCATTCAAATACATAGACTTTAATAAGGAGTTGGTCCCTTTGCAGCTCTAACAGCTTCCACTCTTCTTAGAAGGCTTTTCACAAGATTTCGGAGTTTCTGTGGGAATTTGTGCCCATTCATTCTGTAGAGCATTTATGAGGTCTCCGTTCCAGTTCATTACAAAGGTTTTGGTGTTCACTTTATTGGGCACATCTAACCTTTTGGTCCACTTGTAGATGTAAAGTTATTGGTGACTGTTCATTTGACGCTGCTGTTTGTGGTTGTCATCCTCTGCTACTTTGTCAGGGGCCATAGGACACTGTTGGCTATTCCAACTATTCCCAGTCTAGCAGTAACACCAAGATGTTCAAAAACACTGCTTTGTGTGATTCACTCTGCACACACACACACACACACACACACACACACACACACACACACACACACACACACATTCCACTTAAATAACTGTCACTGCTATGCTGAGAATGACCCACTACCCAAATAATACCTGGTCACTAGAACTGATGACCAAGATAAAGGGGACTAACAAATCATGCAGAAACAGATGGACTACAGTCTGTAATTGTAAACTATAAAATGCAACTATATGCATCTATATGGTGGTGTTGAGTTTCTAAGCGTTTCTCTCATTTAAATGTCCTTTTAGTGCACAATCTTTAACATAATGGTGCTTGTAAACTTCTTGTCAACACTGATATATAAGTGTGGTTTATTACATTGTATTTACATTTATTGATTTGGTTATAATACATAACTTACTCAGGCTGTTGGGATTAATGGCATTCACAGGTGTCCAACATGGACAGATAAACAAAATCTAATTAATATCATGCTAATCTGGAAACACACTCAATTGCACGATTAAGTGTGCCCTATATTTCAAGGCTGATTTTATCATAAACACAAAGACCAAAGGAAAACAAGATGTGAGAAAAGAGACAAAGATAAACATTACAAATGTTTTATTTCACAGCATTTTCGGTCCAGATCAGCCACATGTCAGATAAACACACACATATCTAGACCAGAGACAGCATTTTTAGATGTGTTTATCTAATCCCTTTATCTAATCCCTTTCAAACCACACTCAACACACATATTAATCAGTTGGATATAACTAGCGTAAAAAGGCTTTAAAGGTTCACAAAAAAATCTATAACAATATGTATGTGTCAAAAGAGGGTGACTGAGGTAAAAGAGAACACATTTATTGCAGATAGGCACAGGAGAAGGTGAGGCTGGGAAATGGCTATTTACTTCGTAGACACTTCATCCAGTTTGGGCTCTGAAATAAAAAAGACATTAATTAAAAAAGTAAGCCTCGCTCTAGGTGTATCTAAAGTGAATAGTGTTTAAAAATCACACCTTTCTGTACCTGAAACACTGCACCAACACCACACAAACTATGATCTCAGTGTCAAAGCAGTTCTGAGAATGGTCCACCACCCAAATATCTCTTCAAAAACTGCATAGTACTGCATATGTCAACCTGTTTACCCAAAATTTCTTCTAAAAATCTAGTGTAATTATAGAGCATTTGCTGTAGTAACAGTCTGCACTGATCTTCAAGACTCAAGATTCTTTATCTGTCACATACACAGTTATACAAGTACAGCGTGCAGTGAAATGTACCCCAAATCACACCTAAGGCTGTGCAAAATTTCAAAATAGATAAACTGGTCTTAAGAAAGATAGAGAAAAAATATGATAAACAGACTAAAAATAAAATAAGATAAATATAAATATAAGAAAAAAAAATTCTGTGTAATAAAACAAATATATATATATATAGAGAGAAACAAAAACTGTGCATGGGTGAGGTAGATGAGAAGTGAAATTAGACATTGTGCAATATAAACAGATATACTGTACAAGATAGACATTGTGCAAAATAGACTGAATCTATACTGTACATGTGCAACGGTATTTATATGCATGATAAAGTGCAGGATGCCATATTTTGATGTTTAGGGCAGAGATGGGTATAGATGTGGAATATAGAATATACTATATATATTTATTGTCTGAGGAGTTATGTACAGTTTACTAGCTGTGGTGGCATGTCCTGGTTAAGAAATCTCATGGCCTGAGGATAGAAGCTCCTCCTGAGTCTCTCTGTTCTGGCTGTAAAAAAAAAATTGCCTGATTTAAGCAGGTCAAACAGACAGTTACTAGCATTCCTGATTGCTCTGGTCCTGCATCTCCTGGCTTAGATGTCCTGGAAAGACGGCAGAGCTAATCTGCTGCAGCGTTTTGCAGCCCGAACCACGCTCTGTAGTCCCTTAATGTCCTGGACACAGCTGTTCCCAAACCAGGAGGTGATGTTCTGTGTCAAAACACTTTCTACAGCTCCAGAGTAAAAAGTCTTTAGGATCATGGGAGAGACTCTAAATTTTCTCAGCAGTCTCAGGTGGTAGAGACACTGCCTTGCTGTTTTGGACAGGGCTTGAATGTGAAGGGGAGAATGTAAATTAGATGCTGGAACACTGGTGTGAGCATTTGATTTCTTTCAGACACAAAAGCATTATTGAGGTCTGGGACTGAAATTGGATGATTAGTTCTGGATCACAAACTCTGACTCATCCAAAAGGAATTGGGTGGAGCTCCACTACTCACTGCTGAAGGGCTTTATACCCCTGTAGCCACCACTTGGCATTAGGCCTGGTGCCCTTGGGCTCTTTTGGCTGCTCCAGAGCAACCCATTCTATTGGCAAATGCTTTTCTATATAGATTCTACAAGCTGTGTGTTCAAAATCAAACAGCTGTGCCAGGAAAGGGTGCACCTTAAACCTGTACGTTCAAAAGGGTGTCTGGTCTAGAACTAGATTGTAATGCCAAAGGTCATTTATCAACAAAAAAAACATTTTTCTAGAATTATGTATATGTGTCTGGGAAACTGTGGTATAGAATTAGTATAGAATTGATTTCCAGTGACTGATTAGTAAGGTTAGTTTCAGAAAGATAAAGGACAACATAAACCATTTAGTCAATTGGAATGGAATGTCACTGTTGACCAACCAGGGAATTTGAACTCTGGGAAGGAAGTCAGGTCACCACCACCATACAGCCGCTGGAGTTTGGCAATTTCTTCAGCCAGGGCTTTCTGGTACTCAGGGCCTGCATCAACTAGGCCACCAGCAGACCTGATTGTAGAGAATGAAGCAATTAAGACACTATAAGTAACTTTTGCACCAACAGTGGAGATGAAACACCACTAAGAAAATGTAGAGGTGGTGACACGGGGGGGGGTTATTACATTTTTTAAAGATCACAATATACACAAAGGGAAATGCAATATTTAAAATGTCAGCACTTAGGAATGTAAGAAGATTTATACACTTACTGGCTCTGCGCGGAGTATTCACGGATTGCATCCAGAAAGAGTTTTTGAACGGGGTCCAAACCAGCTGCCAGTCAAAGAAAGAACCAATTACTGCTCATTCTTACATATTTGTGATGCTTAAGCTTCACTTTGAACGACAAAATCTTCATTGTTAGACATAACACTTTTCAGAAAATCACTCTAAAACCTTCATGCACAAATCAGCAAAGCACTTTCGGGGCTTAGGAGTTAAAGGACTGAGAAAAGAACCAAGGCCTGGTTCCTCAAATGCTCCAAGGCATTACAAACGTGGCTGAAATTTCACCCAGCCGCTTCACCATGAATTTCATACCATAAAGCTTTTGTGGAACTGTGGCTAATTCAAGCTGTGAGTAACTACATGTGTTGTGAGTCTACGGGAAAACTAACCGAAGCAGCTTGAGATAAGAACAAACAAACATTTAGGTTATCATAGCTGTTGTAAGCTGTATGTTGATTCCTGCATCTTCTTTTTTTGCTGGAATTTAATTCAACCTTATTGATTTTAACATGCATTCCATACACAGCAACCAGAGTGCAAACTCAGACTCACTGAGTGTATCGATCACCACCTTGGAAAAGTGGGGGAGGAACAGTAGACGTTCTTATATCCTTATATGTCTTTCAAACATACACCACCATACAGAGGGAAAGAGGGTAATTTATTGGTTATTTCATGCGACTCCCAGGGTAAGAACAGTGAGGTACGAGTGGGAACAAGTGTTTGAGAGAGTGAGCAAAGGAGGAAGACACGATGAGTATGAAGTCAAAGTCATATCCTAAAAAAACAAAGCAAAAAAAAACCCACTTTCATATCATACTCATACTGTTGCATCCAATTCAAAGTAAGGCTATAAGACAAAAGCATTGAACAGTGACTTTAACATTAGCTTTAACAAGAAAAGAGTAGGACCATCATTCAACATCAGTTTGGCAAACTTTAACTTTTAACTTTAACAAAAAAGGAAACGTAGACTTTAGCATTACAAACACAAAACAACTACAACGTACTGTCATTTTAATGAAAAAAATGAAAAGTTTACAACTGCGAGAACTGTGGCATGGATGCATGGTTGGAGAAATGAAAGCGAAGAAGCAGAGGAAAAGAAAAACTACAGTAAAGTAAGAAAAAGAAAAACAGCAAAACAAAGTTAATGAGTTTTGCACATACTGGTATCAAGCAAGACAGAATGAGGAACAGAGAAAGTGAAGCAGATGAATGCAAGATACAGAGACCATGCAAGTGAACGATGAATGCAAATGCAAAGAGAACAAGCATCTATCGTAATGCGGTAGAGAAGAAAAAAAGATGACAGAGACAAACACAAACCAGCAATGCAGAAGTGAACCATGTAAATGCATGAAGGGTGGAAATGCAGGAGTAAAAAGAGCGTGGGGCTGGCTATGTTCATGACCCAAGCCAGGACACAGACAGAAGCTTTATCCACCTTCAAAAAAGTCTTTGTTCAAAGTTCAGGCTCATTCAACACATAGCAATTCTTATCTGCATTTTCATACATTGTGTGCCAACGTATACTGCACCTTAGCACCCAAAACCTTTGAACTTTGGGGATAAACAGGCTACTGTCTAAGTCACAACTTAGATTGTGAGCACAGCCCAATTCGAGTGGCTTGAGTCTACATGGCTGCAGTGATGCTACACCATAATAATACCAGTTTTTCTAAAGAATGCTATGGACAGATCCAACACAAAGTTATAATAAAGTTAGAACTTCATTTGTATAAAGCTATGAATAAAAAAACTACAATTTAAGGTTAAAAACAATGTAAAAAGACTTGGTGAATCCAAAAAGCACAGAGAGGAGGGATTAAAGGGAGAGGTGTGTACCCTCAGGCGTTTCCACAACTTCAATAGGAGGTTCAGCAGCATCTGCGATCACAGCAGCGGCATCTACCAGCTCTTCTGCAGGGGCCTCAGCAGCAGCTTCAATAACAGCTTCAGCCACGGCCTCCACTACTTCTGCAACTGCTTCAGCGGGGACAGCTTCTGTTACCACTTCAGCAGCAGCTTCGATGACTGCCTCAACCACTGCCTCTACAGCATCTTGGGCAGGAGGGGCCTCTGCAGCTTTACTGGCTTCTTCAGGCATGGTTTCTAAGACAATTTCAGGGGTAGGCTCTGGTGCAGGTGCTGCTGCTTCTACTGCAGGTTCTGGTGCTGCTGCTTCTACGGCAGGTTCTGGTGCTGCTGCTTCTACTACAGGTTCTGGTGCAGGTGCTGCTGCTTCTACTGCAGGTTCTGGTGCTGCTACTTCTACTGCAGGTTCTGGTGCAGGTGCTGCTGCTTCTACTGCAGGCTCAGGTGCTGCTGCTTCTACTGCAGGTTCTGGCGCAGGTGCTGCTGCTTCTACTGCAGGTTCTGGTGCTGCTGCTTCTACTGCAGGTTCTGGAGCAGGTGCTGCTGCTTCTACTGCAGGTTCTGGCGCAGGTGCTGCTGCTTCTACTGCAGGCTCAGGTGCTGCTGCTTCTACTGCAGCTGGGACTTCAGGAACAAGTGCAGGTTCTGCGATGGGCAGAGCTTCCACAACAGGGGCAGCTTCCGCAACAGATGCAGTTTCGGCAATGGGCGCAGCTTCTGCAATGAGCGGGGCTTCCACAGCGGGTGCAGCTTCTGTGGCTTCAGCAATCGGTGCAGTTTCAGCTAAAGGTGCAGCTTCAGGTGCGGGAGTATCAGCTATGACCTCTGCCACCGGTGCTGAAGCTTCAGCAACAGGGGCATCCTGAGCTATGGGAGCCGCTTCAGAAATGGCAGCAGGGACTTCAACAACTGGTTCTGCAATAGGTACAGATTCAGCTGCAGGGGCTGCAGCAGCATGGGGGTCAGCAGGTGCAGGGGCTGGGACTGCTTCAGCCACAGAGGCAGCTGCTTCAACAGCTGGAGCCTGTACTGCTGCAGCTTCAGCAGCAACTGGCTCAGGAACTACAGACTCAGATGCAGGGGTGGCAACAGCTGGTGCAGCTTCTGCAGCGGCAGCAGCAGCAGCTGCAAGTGGTGCTACAGCCTCCTTCTTGGGAAATTCCACAACGGATCTGTGTTGGACAAGTTTTTCTATATCGAAGTATGTTTTTGTTGTGGACTTTTCTGGGACGGAAGGGAAGGAAGTTAAAATATAAAGACATTTATTCATTCATGCCTGGCATTACATGACACCATTCATATCAAAGAGAATCACTGGACACAACAGGATGCAACTTATCTGGTACCATTAGCTAAATGTGATTAGATCATTCAAAGGCCTGGTTCAGATCTGAAAATGACAAAAGGGGCATATTTTGAAAAAGGGGTAATGCAGTTACAGGTTCTTCTGATGTGTAATTAGGTTGTCAATGTTCTAGGGGCTTAGTCACATAGGGTTCTTCCAAAGTAAAATCGAAAAGTTTTCTCAAATCACCTTGAAATGACCATACAACTGAGCTGATCATTAGGACTGGGGAGTCAAAAAATACAGTTAACTAAATATTATAATACCACTAGGGGTGGGCGATATAACCAAAATCTTTTATCATCAATACTAATCTTCAATACCGCTGAACTTAAGAGGCAGGAGGTCACACACACACGCGCACAGGCACCCTTTCTCTCTCTGAGACACGGAGCAGAGACACAGATACAGAGAGGGAGAGGATGTGTGTGGCTGCTTCATGTCATTTGTTCCCCAATTTTCTATAGTTCTCAGTTTATTTAGTATTAGGTAGAGGTAGAGAGAGTTATTTTCTGTTTGAGCCTTTATTTTGGCTGCCGCACGCTGCTAATGCTAACGCGTGCTGCTAATGCTAAATGCTAATGCTAACTGTTTTTAAGCTTTTTCTTCCTGGATCAATAAAGTTTTCTGATTCCGATTAGG
>JBBPCY010030648.1:0-14180 GCA_037974405.1 Brachyalestes nurse | reverse complement strand
CTCCGTAAGGTGGCTGGGCTCTCCCTTAGAGATAGGGTGAGAAGCTCAGTCATCCGGGAGGAGCTCAGAGTAGAGCCACTGCTCCTCCGCATCGAGAGGAGCCAGGTGAGGTGGCTCAGGCATCTGGTTAGGATGCCTCCTGGGCACCTCGCTGGGGAGGTGTTCCGGGCATGTCCCACCGGGAAGAGACCTCGGGGAAGACCCAGGACACGTTGGAGGGACTATGTCTCTCAGCTGGCCGAGGAGAGAGAAGGCTGGATTTCCTTGCTTAGGCTGTTGCCCCCGTGACCTGACTCCGGATAAGCGGGAGACAATGGATTGATGGATGGATGGATGGAATCAACTCATTATTATTTCACTTTTAGTGTGAAATGTGTAGCATATTTTCACAGGATTGTATAGAATTAATCATTCAAGCAACAGAATAAAAAACCAGGCATGTTTTGCACGGTCGCATTACACATTGTGGACAGCGATGTATGACTTTCCCGTTCCTCAGTCACCAGTTAGCGCTCGTAGTGGTGGTGTTATGTATTGCGCATGTATTACAATACATAGGGTAGGAAACGTTGCCCTAGCATGTAAAAAGGGCCTAAAAGGTGATCACAGCACGTTTGAATAGATTTTATGTCGTGATGGCTGCACGTAAAGTCGTGAGACTGGGTTGGGTCATCCAAGGAATTTGTAGAAGTGCCTGGAGCAAGCTCCACCAAGAAACCTCATTACCGCTCCAGATCCCTGTAGTCTGCGAAACGGAGGAGAGGACTGTGATCGTGAGAGAAGACGTGCGGTCTCATGCACGCTGGACTCTCCTTGTATCTCTTCCTCTCTCCCTGAACAGGTCTGAGCAATGTGACTGAAAGGGCTCACAGGGAAAGGAGTTCGGAAATCAGGAGCTGTGGATTCCTGCCTTTGTTTTGTGTTATGCTATGATTGAAGATTCATTGAACTTTGTGTTTGTATGTTTTGTAAAAGTATTATTAAAAAACATCTTCTTGCAACGTTGCTTCCTGCTAGTATGTCCACACCTGGCACCGTACCAACAATTAAACACATTGATAATGGCCATTGAATAAGGAAATGTCTAAAAAAATCAAAATACTAAGGTAAAGAGTTCTGTTGTTTAAATTTGGAACTTACTCTGATTTTCTCTTCCTCTGGATTTCCCATTCCCAGGCGCATCCCTCTCTTCCCTCTGCACTTCTACTGGGTGAGAGTTTCTAGTTTCTGTATCAAAATTAAAAAAACACTGATTTGAAAAGAAAGATAACTGTAGTCAAATTAACTGTAGATTGAGATAAAATACATTCATGTCATTTGGATGCTGCAGAGCTCATATGGCCTCAGTGATGGTCATTCATACAGTGCCATCACCTTCACTGCACAGAACACTTCACTACAGTGATTACTAACATAAAACTACATTTATTTCTTCAAACAGATAAAGTATTGGTTATAAAATCAATTATGAAATCAGTCACATGCTGATAGAGGCTAAAGTCAAAGCCTATGGATATACAGGAAGGAGAAAGGAGGAAGGACAGAAAAAATACAGGTTAGGGTAACTTGAAATTCAAGTTAAAACATACCTGTATTTTTTCTGTCCCAGGATGTCTCTCTCCCAGCTCTCTGTTGAGTCGACACTTCATCAGCGTGAGCACTTCTAATCTCATATTCTGTTCTTTCTGTGTTTGTCCCGCTTGCAGATAGAGCTCTCTGTTCCTCTATAGGAGATATTACATTCTTATTTCCTGTACAAAAATAAAGAATGATGGATTAAAAAGGACATCTCCCAGATCTTACCCAAGGCAAACTGTCAGTTCAGTTCATTTAGAGAAATGGGCATTGAGGAAGTTTCAGTTCTGATTAGTTACGTCCAACAATTCAGTTCACATTTTTATTAACACCGTCTGTTAATGTACTTCAACCTAGTGATCTAGTGATGGGAAACAGCATTGAGGTTTTCAACACTAATTTTCACTCTCCCTGTTTAATTGTTTAATTAGGTCAAGTGTCAGCATCTGAAAGCTGATTGGTTGGATATTTAATGACGGGGAGTTTCTTTCAATCCTGTCATAAGTCAGGGAGTCTTTAAGGAGTCTCCACTGATGAACTTCACAAGGTAGAAGTTGTTGAAATACAATTTGGAATGAGGAAGGAACAATTACTGTCAGACGAGAGGTCAAAACACTGCCTGGTTCTGTGCATGACTGAGGGATAGAACTGAAACTGTGTTTTAAATTAAAACGCTTTCTTCTGAGGTTCTGAGGATGTGAAATTTGTGAAAACAATAATGCGTGGATGTCAAAGTTCAGTGTGTAACATTTCTTTATACTTACTTGGCTGTGGTTGAGGTCGTCTTGCCTGTGGAGTAAAATATCAGACATGTTATTCTTCACCTTCCACCTTCACCTTTCTAAGCCTGTTAAGAAAACTAATACATGAGACTGAAAGAGATTTTTATTTAACAACGTTTAATTCACCACAATGTTTAATTATTAGTGTGCTGTTATAATTTACACAAGTTTCCCAAAAAATTCAAATACACCTCATACATGTTTAGTTTGTGAAATGTGAATCAGGTTAATATTTAGAGTATTTTTGGACCTTTCAGACTTAAAACATGACTCCCCTGGGTTTTACAGGACGAGACCTTTAAAAATAATGCAGCAAATATTTTACCCAGTTTGCTAATACACTGCTTCCTCTCAGATTATGGATTTTATAAAAGATAAGACTGTATTTGAGAGCTGAAATATCACTTCAGTCAGTAAACTCAGTAAAGGTTCATACCTCACTTTTGAACCAGTCTGTTAACTTCCTTAGAGTTTCCTCATTCTTACTGCACCGTAACAGTCCTTTATCCTCATAGACCAGACAGTCCATGACAAGTGTGTCCCTCCTTTTTACAGATCTGCTGCTGTCTGGAACTACAGCCTCTGGATCAAAGGTGTGATGGAGCAACACCAGAGCAGCTGGTTTATCTGTAAATGTAGGTGAAAGATTAAAACACTTTATCATGTGAAACATGTTTAAACTCTGGATTATCCAGAAAAAGATTACTTATGAGACTCATACCAATAGAATCAGTGCCAGCAGCTTTATTTAGCTTCTTCAGCGATGCTTCAATGTCTGTTCCAGCTCGAGAAACAATAGGACAGACAACCAGAATGGCTTTACACTCCTTTACTGAAGACTCCATCAGATGGCATCTTCGGTTCTGAAGTTCTCTCTCAAGTTCATTCCAGTATCGTTTGCTATTTTCAGGCACAATTTTGTAGCATTTCACTTTTTGAGAAACATAAGAAGTAATGTATTAGAGAGAACACTTTAATAATTACATTACTGTTAGATTGCTGATTCTTTTGTGTCAGTTTCAACACAATGAAATCATGTTTTGTGTGTGAAATTGTAACCTAACCAGGTCCTTTTAAATAGTGTGTTGGTGAAAAGATGTTATACTGAGACCTTTCATATTCATTTTTTTTCTTAAGGTGTTACATGAAATTGAGACTCACCCTGTATTCCATGTGTGCTTTTGAATCTTGAAAAGAAAGATCTTTCATCAGGTTGCACTTCTGCTGTGTAAAAACAATAATCAGTTAATAAAGTCTTCCAGATATGAACTGAAAACTTGCCATGTCTACAGGATTTCTTTCAGAGCTCCATACTGCTTCTGAAAAAAACATCATAAAAAACATAAGCTTCATGAAGTGAGTTTCCATGCCCGAACTGCTGCACAGAAAACTAAAATCAGTATGTAACAAGTTTGGTGGTGGAGGTATAATGGTCTGGGCCATTTCTCAGGCATTGGGCAAGTTTCGGAGAAGGGGGATGTTAATAGTATATCCTCATTCCCAGGATGCCTCTTTCCCTGCTCTCTGTTGAGTCAACACTTCATCTGTGTGAGCTCCTCTAATCTCAGTTTCTGTATTATAAACAGCAGCGTCTTTAAATAAAAATCCAAATCCTGTTCTAACTCAAAAAATACTCAATAAGGACAGATGAGCTTCATAGAGCAGAAAATCTACAGGACTGGAGCTGAGAACCACAGTTCTGCAGGATTTTTCAGACATTGTGGATAAATGTCTTAAACATAGAAGACAGAATTATGTGAATATGAAAAACACTGAAAATGATAAACACTGCTTTGCGTTTAGACATGAACTCAGATAAATGGACTAATTAGTGGGATTCTTGTGCTTCTGGTTTGATCAAGACATCAAGGTCAAACATACCTGTATTTGTTCTTGTCCTGCTCGCAGCTCTCTGTTCCTCTATGTGAGATCTTATATTCTTAAGTACTGTATAAAAATAATGAATGATGGATTAAAAAGCAACACTTGCTGTGTTCTTTTCTCATAAGGATATTTTCATTTTAATCAGCCATCCATTTTCTGAACTGCTTATCCTTAACCAGGGTCAAATGGAGTTTCTATTTGTTTGAATTTGTTTATTTATTTGAATGGGGCTTCAGTTCTTTTAGAGAAAATGGACATTGATCAGTTCTGATTAGTTATGTCCAACAAATCAGTTAACATTTTATTAACAACATCTGTTACTGTTCTTCAACCTGGTGATGGGAATAAGCATTGAGGTTTTCAACACTAATTTTCAGTCTCCCTGTTTAATTAGGTGAAGTGTCAGCATCACTGAGTTAAAAAGTCTCACAGATATCAGTCGACAACTAGCCACGTCTACAGTATTTCAGAGTGCCATACATACTGCTTCTGGAAGTAACATCAGTACAAGAACTACACGATAAGTCAGTCTTCACCAAGTAAAGTTTGGTGGTGGTGGTATAATGGTTTGGGCCATTTCTCAGTGATTGGGCTAGTTTCAATGGGGGAGTGATGTTAATACTATAGCATATAAAGACATCTTTGACATTTCTGTACTTATGACTTTGTGGAAATGGTTTGGTGTAGACTCTTTTCTATTACAACATGACTGCAATGTCCATTAATAGATAGTTAAATGAGTAAATTGAGGAGGGACTGCAGTGACCGGCACAGATTTCTGACTTCAACCCCACTGAACACCTTTGGTCTGGATTGGAATGATACCTGTTGACATGTTTTTTAACCATTTGAGCATCAGCCACAACATTAAAACCACAGACATGTGATGTTTAATAACATTGATTTTTGTAGCTTTTGCGCTTTTTTAAGAAAAATAAGTAATTGATTAGATAGAACACTGTAACCTGTACATGGCCTGTGAAATATGACACTGTTATTGTGATCAATTATTACACAATGTATTACAAAGACGTGACTAGTCTCGGGTGTAGTCCAATGCTTTTCATGAAATCATGTTATTGATAGTATTTGGTGGTAACCCCCGAAATCTGTTGTGGCTCATGTACACTCCCATCTTACTGACAATCATCTGTTTGTACATTTTTAGTTTGGGTTTCGTCCATTTTACAGAACAGAGAAAACCATGATCAAAATCACAAGTGACTTGCTGGTGACAACGGATTCTGGGCTGTTAAGAATTTTTGCACTACTTCAGCTTTTGATACTATCTCTCAAAATATTCTCAAATTAATCCAGGACGATACAAGACAGTGTGAGACAGTAGTACAGTGACTGTATGTGGAAATATACTTAAAATAACTTACGTCTCATGGTGCTTCGGTAGGAGATGTTGAAGAAGGTGTTACATCACGGCAGCTGCTTCATGACAGTTCTAACGTAAACAGACACGTCAGGCAGATTTTTTATTACCTGGTTAGAATCTTGATGGTGAACATTACAATTTCAAGTTTCAAATTACAAAACAATTACAGTTACAAAATGAGTCTTTGGTCGTGGGAGATAAAAACAAGCACAAAACGAACCAAAAGTCTTTCACCTTTTGAGTGACTTTCTCTTTCACTCGAGTCACCTGCTCGTCTGTGTGTGTGCTGAAAGGGGGCGTGGTCTGGGTCTGAACCGACCAATGAAAAGTCGTTCCTGGTGCTCATTAGTCCGTGGGGGCGGGCCCTCGATTTCCGGACCATCAGGTCAGAGACCACCATCCAAGAGACCATCTGGATACGAACTCAGATGTTCGAAATATAAACTTCTAAAATGGTTATCAAACATCACCAAGTTCACTGTTACTTTCAATTAGTTTTTAACAAAATTCTACTTTTAAGAGCATTTCGATAAGACCTACAGTTTGAACCCCAAATGCACCCAGTGTAAGAGGTATCTCTCTCTGTCTCTCTTTCTCACACTCTCTCTCACACACTCTCTTCCTCTCAATCCCGCCTCTCGCTTCTCTCTCTCTCTCTCTGTTTACACATACACAGATATAAGTTATATGTATATAATCTAATCATGCATATATCCGCAGATGTTCGATGTATGTAAATATCTGCTTATCTTACTCTCTCTGTCTCTCTTCTTATCTCTCTCTGTGAAATAACTTTCATACTTTTAATTCCCTGAAAGCTGAAGTAGATTTCGAACTGCAAGAATAACGAGTTCTCCTGCATTTAACTCATTCCCCCAGCGAGGCAGTAGGCACCCAGGAACACTGTGTCCGGGGAGCAATGTGTGGATTACACCGAGTACCTCAGCGGTGCCAGTAGTCTTGGGATTTGAATTCAAGGCATTCTGAGGTAATTCCCCAAACTCCTATATCTTTCCAGACAGTTTTTGTTGTTCTTGTTGTTGTTGAAGGGAGTTCACTTTTTGAACACCAGGTGTCGCCAAATCCCCAGTTTTAATCCTCAGACTATGATCCTACAGGAGCTGTTTGAGGGTCAACACGAAGAGAGATACACCGTTTATGGAATAAGAAGGTCCTTCATAGGGTGCAGGGTCTAATTTTTTTTAACCCACTCCAGCCTGTGAGAGCCCGGCACCTGTGTCCTGGGCTGAAAATCGCTTTTACTCTGCTTCTGCAGAAGAGCAGGTGAGGCTGGTGCGCATGCGCAGCAGCGTGGAGCCTCTGTGGCGTGGCTGTCTGGTTGTTTTCCTCACGGCTGAAAAATAACAATTAGGGTTTACTTGTTTTTCCTTAGTCAAACCACACGGTGTCCTCAGGAGGCAGCCACCCACCCTGGAGTCAGATTCCTCCTAAAACTAGACCCAAAAATATTGTGTGTGTGTTTGTTTGTTTGTGTGCATTTATCATATTGTGAAAAACAGATTTTCCTATAATGATAAAAATACTGGAAAAATATATTTATAAAATGGGACATTATGTTCCCAATTACATTAGGAATACTGGAAAAACCATGGTGTTTTCACCACAAATCAGGCTAGGGTCAGGTTTAGGTGTAGTACTACTGAGATATGGTTTTACACCAGTCAGTAGAATGTCCTCACAAATAAAGCAATCTCATGTGTGTGTGTCTGTGCCCATTAATCTGATTGTGAGAATTAGATGTCCCCATAATTATAAGAAAACTTTTAAAAATTAGCAGAAGTGGGGACGTTATGCTGGGCCTCAGATGGAAACCAAGGCCAAGGCCAAGACCAAATTAGGCCAAGGTCACTTTTAGATGTAGCATTCCTTGTGTCAGTGGAATGTCCTTATAAATATAGTAATATGTGTATTTGTGTGCATTTATCTTTTTTGTGAGGATCAAATGTCTCCATTATAATAAGAAAACAGGAAAATAAGTGGGGATATTTTGCTGGTCCTCGCTAGGAAACATTGTGTTTTCACCACAAATCAGGTCAAGGTCAAGTTTAGGCGTAGCATTACTGAGATACAATCTCACACAAGTCAGTGGAATGTCCACACAAATATAGTAATATTGACATATGTGTGTGTTTGTTTGTGTATAAATGTATCTCATTGTGAGGACTAAATGTCCCCAGAATTATAATAATACTGGAAACATTACTGGTCCTTACAAGGAAATGTGGTGTTTTCGGTATAAATTAGGTCAGGCTCACTTTTAGGTGTAGCAGTACAGAAATACAGTCTTGGACATGTCAGTGGAGTATCTCACAAATATTATAAAAGTAACATGTGTTTGTGTGTTTGTTTGTGTGCAGTTATCTTATTGTGAGGACACAATTGTGAGGACCCCATAATGATAGTAGTACTGGAATAGTAGTATTTCTGAGATCAGTTTCGCACAAGTCAGCAGAATGTCCCCACAAATATAGCAATATCAACCTGTGCACGTGTGCGTACATGAATCTTATTGTGAGAACTAATATCTTATTGTGAGAACTAATGTCCCCATAATTATAAGAATACTTGAATTGGGGACATTTCGCTGGGCCTCAATGAGGAAATGTGTTTATAGCCATAAATCAGGTCAGGGTCAAGTTTAGGTGTAGCATTACTGAGATACAGTCTCACACATCAGTGGAATGTCCCCACAAATATAGTAATATCAGCATGTATATGTAAGTGTGTTTGTTTGTGTGCATTTGTGGTATTGGGAAGACTAAATGTCTCCATAATAATGATAATGCTGGAAAATATGTACAAGTGGGGACATTTTCCTGGTCCTCACAAGACTGAGGTGCAGACTGAGTGAAGTCAGTAAAATGTCCCCACAAATACAGTAATATCAACGTGTGTGTGTGTGTGTGTGTGTGTGTGTGTATGTATGACATCAGGCTTGAGGAGAGGGAGTCACACGTACATGTACTTTCAGATGCACACACACACTTTTTCACACCATCTACCTGTCAATTACAGTCGTGAAGCCTGGCAGGTGGGTTATCCCTGAAAATCTAGAAAAGGGTTTCTGTCTATACAGATGCACAGTCTCACACACACACACACACACATGCTTTTTAAAGGGGAAATCCACCATTTAAAAATGTGCATAATTAACTGGTTGAGATACAGTCATGCAGAGTGGGAGAATTGTTCATAGTAGTGGTGAATGGAACCAGACGTCTGGAGGGTTGAATGCCTCTAAAAGCTCCCTCAGAATAAATGAATAAATGAAATGCTTATGAATACACCAACCTTTGAAAAGTACCTTTTATCACAACACCCTACAAAAGTACTTTTGAAGGGTGTTGTGAGGCAAAATAGTCCCAGACAAGAGATTTGCCACTATTTTAGCATCATGAAGATTACAGGTTCACTGGTGCGTTTGGATCATAAATAAAAATACTATGTTTCTGTTGCAGATCCCTGGTTCCATTCACCACTAATGTACATAACACAGACACTATAGAAAGGCCATTCACAAAAAATGGAAAAATATACTGAAAATGAGACATAAATAATAATTTTAAGCAAGAAATAAATTAAACTTTGAGTAAAACTGGAGGTTTCTGAACTAAGCAATAATATCTAGTTCTTCAAATCACCCTAAATAAAATAGAAAGTAAAAAAGTGAAAAGCATTTAAAACTTAAAACAGACATCAAAGTTTCTGATACAAGGCCTCTTGGTATTACTGTTTTGGTGGTAGTTCAATATATATGAATGTGTGTGTCACACTGAGTTCCTGTATTTTATATTCTATACATTAGAACTAGATAAAACTAGACATAGAGTTAGATATATCTGCTTATTTTTTTAGAAATTTCACCAAATGAATCAGGTAAACCCTTACCTGATATATTTCAATACATTCTTGTTTTTCTGAATGTAGAAGTGTAAAAGGAGACTACATCTTGAAACAAGATGTTTTGTGGCATAAACGACATGAAATTATTGAAAATGTGAGCATGATTAAGGGAATTGTTCTTAAAATAAAACCATCTTGCACTGTAAATAATGCTTGTTATAGAAAAAATATGGTGGAACTTCCAGCTATTCGAATAAATACACAAGACACATATCCATTTTTCCTTTCTTTTTCACCTTTTTCCATAAAACAGAGTGACATTGTCTACATCACAGGCAATAATCATGAAGGAATTTCTGAACTGAACAGAAATTTCTACCATAGCCATTCCATATAAGCCCCGTGCCCTCCCAAATCCCCTTTATACACAGAACTACACATCCCAAACCCCAGCAATACTCTCCTTAGACTTCTTTATACATCATTGTCATTGGATTCTTCATATTACCATATATTATTAGCATAAATCTCCATAAACAGTACCCTGATTGTACATATCAAACCCTTTTTTCCAACAATTGGCAGGTGCTTTGAGAAAGCCATGGCTTTCTTTCTTTTTCTTCATTTTTTTGTTCTTTTTCTTGTTTTTTTTTTCTGGAGTATACAGAGGCCTTGGCCGTATCTTTACATCACATGGTTCTGCGGTTTCACTCCACAGACTGAAGGCCTGGGACAGAACCTTCAGGCTGTTCTAGAATGAAGACTCGAGCAGAATTTCAGCCGTTCCGGACGTTCTAGATCGAAGAAGTAGACGGAATCCCTACCATTCTAGAATGAAGAGCGAGTAAGAATTGCTCTAGAATAAGAACTCTAACAGAATTCAAACTGATCTAGAATGTAGAAATAGAAGCAGTTCAAAGTGTTCTAGAATAAAGGCTCGGTACACTCTTAAAAGTAAAGGTAATTATAAGGTCCTTGGATTGCACATCAGGTTCTGCGAAGACCCTTTTATAGATGTAGAACCTTTACAATATGTTGAGTTCTTTTGAAATAGTTTTCCTCACACTAACAATATGTTGAGTTTTTTTAAAAAGCTTCCACAAAAAAAAACCTTTCTTTACAGAACAATTAATCAAAAGAATCTTCAAGGAACTGCAAGTGGCACCACTCCAAAGAACCCTATTTGCATCTTTACTTTCAAGAGTGTGGGAATCACAGCCGCTCCTGTTCAGCAGGAATTCAAATGTTCGATTCGAATCAAAATTCCCGACCACTCTAGAACGAAGGCTCAAGTGGAATTCCGGCTGGTTCGCCCATTCCAGAATGAAGATTCGGCAAGAATTTCAACCGTTCCAACCAAACACTCCCAAGCAGGAATTCCCAATGTTCTAGAGATAAGGACCCTAACAGAATTTCAACTGTTCTAAAATGCAAAGCGTAATTTTTTTACAGCTGCCGTGTATTACGTGAGCGCTAATACAGACGATAAGGCAATAAAAGAGAGATTAAAGTAATCAGACATGGCAACACACACACACACACACAGACACACACACACACACACACACACACACACATCACAAGAGCAAAGAGCACACACATTCAAGACTAGGCTACAAGATAGACAAACCAAGCCTTTCACACCTCAACCACACACACACACACACACACTCATTTAAGTTTGCAATGTGTTGATTTTTCTGGTTAGCCCCTTGGATGGGCTTTAGGGGACTTATGTCCAGACTGGGGTGAGGGTAAAGTTCATGAGGCTGCAAAGCAGGACCACCTGGCCCTTCTTTTAATCCCTAATGGAGAAGTTTGCAATCAGTTTAGGTGGGACATTATGTCCCACATGGAGTGACAGATTTTGTATGATAGAGTACAGAGTAGTTGTATTAAGAGTTTGCAAAACTACATGACCTTACACTCGCCATTCATATTAAAGGGGAATTCCAGTCATTTTCTGAAAGCAAAGCTTTAGGATTGTTCACAGTGGTGGTGAATGGAACCAAATGTCTGAAGAGTTTAATGCCTCTCAAAGCTCCCTCACAGGATGTTATTGCATGAAGTAGTGATGAATATGGCCTGCAACATTGTTTTATAGTAGTTTAGAGAGGCCTAAAATTTATTTTTTTTTAAACCATTCATGGCCAAGCCATGACTATTTTATCATCATCAGCATCTTTTATAAACACTCAAAACAGGTTCACTGGTTTATGGGGATAGAAAATACAGTAGCTTTGAGTTGTAGATGGTGCCCCTGGTTCTATTCACCACCACTGCAAAGAAATCAATCTATCGGTAAGTTTCTTTAAGATAAACCATTTCACACCAAACCCCCTTTGAATAACTTATTATACCTTAACAATTGAATTATACAGCAAAGTGGAATTCCCCTTTAAGCGTTTGTTGCTAATATTGATAATAAGTTGGTTTCTAAGACATTTGATCCTGAAAAGATACAAAAACGTTTAAAAATGTGATCTTAGAAAGAATGCTAAGTTCTCAGAATCCTGTTGTGTTTCAATAAATCCAGTTGTGTTCTGATGGCCGAGTTCGCTTTGATCAGTGTGAGAATAAGGGAAAATATCATAAATCCTCGCAACTCAAAACATGGGTCAACTGAAATCCAACGTCCATTAGAAAAGTGCAAAGGCAGTCGAAACGCATTAAAGTGGAAAGAAGCGGCTAAAAAAGCTACGATCTAAGAAAATATCCGTCAGGAGAAAAAGGTACGGCCATGCTACAAAAACGTTAGCAAAGTGGAAAAAGTGGAGCTTGTGGAGGTTCAGAGAGGCACCGTTGTCTCGGTGTCGGAAAAAAAAAGATCCTGTTCCGGCTCGAACTCCTTCCGACACCCTCGCCCTTCACGTAAAAACTAGCGTCACAACACAATAAGAGTAGCAGGAAGCATGCAGGTCCAAGGAGGCTTGGTGTGTATTAACAAAGTGTGTGAGTATTTGTGTGTGTGTGTGTGTGTGTGTGTGTGTGTGTATAAAGAGTTGTAAAATCCAGAAAATCCAGTACAGACCATAAAAGCCATCAGTGGGACTCAAACAGATTTAACCTTAATCCCTCACTGTTTTAGCATCTGCGAGTCGGGGGTTGGGGGGTGTAAGACCATCGTAAAGCTACTGTATTTTTGCACTTGTAGAAACTATCTCATTCACTATATCAGGATATGTTCTGGAAAAACATGTCGGTAATCAAACTTACATCATTTCCACATAAACAAAGGACTCGGCACAATGCTTCTCTTAAGCACTTTACGACTGCTTTGATGTTGTATATTTGATTTATATGGAAGCGATGTTCATAAATGCAGTTTTTTCATTGTTGCTTCTGTGTGTTGTGTGTGTGTGTGTGTGTGTGTGTGTGTGTGTGTGTGTAATTGTCTGTGCTGTGTTATTGGTCAGATTGTTGAGAAATGAACTGAACTGCAGCTGAGTAGAAGAGGCACTTGATTGTGTCACTGTTATTTGAGACGTTTGTGTGTAATGTGCACCCTAAAGAGTGTGTGTATGTGTGTGTGTGTGTGTGTGTGTGTGTATAGAGTAATACCAAAGAAACTGTTGCGTTTTATACACTGTAGTTAAACTATGAGCAAATACTCTGGCAGTCAAATTTGCCCAGACCCACAATGAATAAATACAAGTTTATTTTCCAATAAACTCGACGTGAAGATCATTTTTTAATGTGACCTTTTCACTTACTCAGCAACGGTTGCTACGAAAGAATGCATTTGTAATCAGTTTGTGTTTATCCAGACCAATCTGTAGGTGTTTAGATGATGTTTTATTTTGTCTTAACCATGCCAATTTTAATGTGTTGCACAATGTTCCAATCGCAATTTATAAACATTTAACTGTAGTAAATAATATAGACCGATCATATATCAGGCAGTCCAAATGCAGGTCAATCTTTAACTGGGTCACATTATTGATTTACTGACAATTTTAATATATTTCGAGGTGTATTGCAATGTAAAAGCAACGTAATGCAAATTGTAAATGTGTCCGCGTCATGCAGCCACTGTCTGAGCGATTCTCTTTGACTGTCAGTGTATAAGCGGAGACTCAGCATACCCACACATTAACACACACACACATACACACACACACACACACACACACACACACACACACACAATAATCTCTTATTCAGACTCTCTGGACATCTGAGTGCAGCCGGTCAGCTGATGCCGCCATGCTATTGAGGATAATGGTAATGTTCACCAGAATACTGCAGAATAGGCAGACAGTTTGAGGTCTTGCTGTATGGTTATGTATGCATTTATGTATCTCACTCTGTGTGTGTGTGTGTGTGTGTGTGTGTGTGTGTGTGTGTGTCAGTGTCTGTTCACGTATGATTCAAGGTTATTGAGTTGAGTATAGAGGCACGGCATGGCTGAGGCTTAGATGATGTTCGTCAAGCACACACACACACACACACACACACATACACACACACCTCATCAAACGCAATAAGGCAATCAGATAATACAAACCGATACACTGTTTGTTCCAAATTATATCATCTTCTCTCATTCTCTCTGTCTCTCGCTCTCTCTCTTTTTCTCTCTGTCTCTCTCTATCTCTCTCTCGGTCTCTCTCTGTCTCTCTCTATCTCTCTATCTCTCTCTCTCCCTCTCTATCTCTCTCTATCTCTCTCTCTGTCTCTCTCTCTCTCTC
>JBBPCY010030629.1:0-14181 GCA_037974405.1 Brachyalestes nurse | reverse complement strand
CATCTACCCCCCCTTTACCCTCTTGATCAGTGGTCTGGACACCCACAGGACCACCAGTGACATTGTGTGTGTGTGTGTGTGTGTGTGTGTGTGTGTGGCCTCCTGTAGAAAAGTGGGAAGAGGATTCAGTGCCCGTGCTGTCAGGAGTTTAAGTCTGTGGACCAGATGATGGAGGGAACAAACACGCAAGGAGTCATTGAGTTCTTCTGCTCCTCGAAATGTGTGACCAACAGCCAGGCGTCTCGCACTCTCTCAGGTACGTTTGCGCCTCTGTTTATACGCTCGCACTGCGGGCTGGAAGTAACAGTGACATTTCTGTTGATTTGACTCTATTCCAGCTCACAGTGTGCAGCATCAGCTCCGGAGGACTTGCGTCCTCATACTTAATTCTGCTTGGTTTAGACCTGTTGTCCTCATTTCGAGGTTCAGGGTTACTTCGTCATCAGCAGCTGTGTACGTGTACACAGTGTGTCGAGACGTTTCTCCATGAGCCACAGTGCAACATATACCAGCCAGTTACGGCAGAAACACTCTTGCTGTGAGTGTGTGAGATGCATTTTGTCTTCCTGTTTTCAGGATCTCATTTCAGACAGGACAGCTGGTGGCCTAGTGGTTAGGGAGTTGGCCCTGTGATTGGAAGGTTGTGGGTTCAAATCCCAGCACTGCTAGTGGCACCTCTGAGGTACCCATGAGTAAGGTACCGCCCCCCACACACTGCTCCCCGGGCGCTGTGTTCCTGGTTGCCCGCTGCTTCACTTGAATGAGTTAAATGGGTTAAATGCAGAGGAATAATTTTGTGCTGTTCACATTGTGATGTGGTGTGTTCACGTATGACAGAATTTACACTTGACACTTTACAGGTTCAGGGAAAGTATTCAGTGTCCTTTAATTAATGTTACAGTGGTTGTTTTGACAGTTATTTAGACTTAAGAGCCGAAACAACGTGCGCTAGTCGTTGCCCTGCTGTCCACAAACTATATCCACTTGAATTCTTTCTGTAAAAACTTGTTTCCATGGTAACTGCATCAGCAGCTGTGCTCTTTTGTCTACCCTGTTGTCTCGTGTATTATAAGTCTACTGTATACAACACAGTAGTGTGGCTGTAATCATAGCTTTTTAATTGCAGCTGTGATTATATGCATAAATATTCTTTTGACTGTAGAACTGTATGTATATGTATGTCTGTGTATATATTTAGATATATAGGTTATTGTAAACCCACCTACCTCTTTTTTTTTTTTCCCTCAGTGTATATCTGAGTGCTGCTGTTCTGTTGTGTTCTATGTTGATCCGATGGTCCAGGAGGAGGATATTTTGTCTCCCTGTGTACTGTATGTATATGGCTGGGGATGACAATAAAGCTCTGACCTGACTCTCTTTACCCAGGTGCCTCCTTCCCGTGCACAAACTGCCAGAAGTTGGCCGTTCCTCAGTACCACCTCGCCATGCCTGACGGGTCCATCCGGAACTTCTGCACGTACGAGTGTGTCAGCAGGTTCCAGGTAATTCACCTCTAAATGCAGAACCAAACACCCCAGAAGATCCTTTCCACCTGTGGCAATAAGACAGTATAACTCTTCCTCGTTCTGTAGGTGATCTTTTTCATTTCATTCTGTTCTCAAGAGTGAATGACGGTTTCTGTTAAATGTTTCTGATCGTAGGAGAGGATACAGAGACCGGGGGCTCAGGTGAATGGAGGTTCCGCAGCTGCTCAGAGTGTGGGCTCCCGTGGACCCCAGTTCTCCATCGTGACCCCTCGTCCCTCCGCACCTCCTCAGAATCTGAACCCTTCTCCTTCCTGCATGACCTCGTTGAGCCAGAATGCTCCGTCGTTTGTTACTACCTCCAGTCAGAATCCCATTCCGCCATACGTGCCTGCAGCTGCACCGACAGAACCGCAGGAGAACCAGCAGCCGCCAGGCGTCCCGGAACAGAGCGCCGTCAGACTGACCTGCAAACAGTGCCAGAAACAGTTCAGCTCCAAACCCGAAGTCCTGCAGTTTAAGGTGAATGGGAATATGCTCATGAGGTTTTCATGTTTAACCCTGTGGGTGTATTTCTCCAACTCCACCCACATTCACACACGCTCACTGACACACACCCTTCCACACAGAGGTCATGTAAATACCAGTCTTAAGAAACATTTTGTTATAAAATTGTTGAAAAATAATAATACATTTTATTTATATAGCTTTTCATTTTACGAAAAAATCTCAAAGTGCTTACACAGAAAGTAACACAATAGAATAATAGGACATCCACGGCAAGAACTCACAAACGCAGCAAGTTCTGACTGATTTGTTCTTGCCATGGTAGCCATGAGAAATATGAATATTTACAATAAATCATAATTTTTTTTTAAAATGGCAAATTAAAACATGACGAATCAGCGTTAGTCTTGCCAGCGTCCCCGTAACCTAGCAATATATGATTAATATTTCCTACATATGGATTTAAATAAAGTGGAAGATATGGGACCTTTTAGTGACCTTGTGTTTCTGTGTGTGTGTTTTGCAGAATCATGTGGGGCTTTTCTGCTCACGCTTGTGTTGCGACACTTACAAGAGAGAGAAAGACGTCAAAGCAGTGTGCGAATATTGCAAAGAAAATAAAGTGCTCAAAGACCTCGCCATGTACGAACACAAGCCGCGGCCCTTTTGTTGTGAAGGTGAGTTCCATCTTTATGTGGTTTATGATGCGAAGCACCCTGTAGTACTGGACACATATTTGCCTGCTCACATTCAGAAGGCTAAAACCCTCCACAAGGGGGCGCCACTAACAGTCCTACAGTTTGGTGCTTGCAATGCTTTGCATTAGAGCTGCACGATATGGGAAAAATATCAGTATTGTGATTTTGCACACACTGAGATTTCCTACATTTGCAATTGCTCACTTAATATTTACAAAAAAAATACTCAATATTCTTTGCTAACAAATAAATATACAGTATTTTCACCATTTTAGTCTTTTCTTAGCCAGAAAATGACATTTTCTATTATTCACCACCTATAAAAACCTAATTTAATTATGATGCGGATCACCAGACCAGTGTTACATATTTATGGAGCTATTAAGTGCAGAAACAGTAACGAGTTCATTTAAAGTTAAAGGACAGAATTTGACTCTGCATCACCAACAACCAGTTAATAGGAGTCAGACCTGCACTGTTACAGATTCTCTCATCTTAGGAAGGACACAGATTTTCATTATAGTTCTTCATTCAACTTTCCAGAAGTTAACAAGAATAAAAATCTGCAGTTTATAAAAGAAATGGATAGGTAAAAAAACCCTTTAAGTTTAAGTGTGTGGTTCTGAAACAAACATTTGTTTATCAAGCGAAATGTTGGCTTGTCACTAGTAGCATGCAGTTATCAGCTCTACACACCAGAGTCTCTGTGATTTGAAATAGCTTGTAGGAGCCCATTCCTAACCCAACCCCAGGTGCAGCCCAGATAAGTTCCTCCCGCATTCACAATCAGGAGCAGCCGAGATCTGAACCTTAGGAATATTACCGGAGGAAAAAGCAAAGTGTGTGTTTTCTGTGTGGCTTTAAACCCATGTTCACCAACAAGAGCCGTTTACTCTTCTCTCCAGCTCCAACAATCTGTTCAGGGCTGCCAGATTAAGTAGCATCCCTAGATTAGTACTTAGTACTAATTAGTCAGTGGGAAATAGGTTGTTTAGTTATGGTGCATGTAATAATAATAATACTTTTATTAATTTTATTTGAAAAGCACCTTTCAAAACACTCAAGGACACTGTACCCAACAAAATGATAAAAGAACAAGCATACGAGCAGACAACTTACAGAATCTACATAAAACAATGCAAAATAAAATGGCAGAGTGAAGAAATTTATGTTGAATTCTGTCACATCCTGGTCATGCTGGCTCAGGTAAGAGGCTCACACGCAGACGCCTGACATGACTTCGTCTCACTTTATTTCTCTTTAGAACACAAATAGGCACAATGGCTGAAAAACCCAAAACTAAAACAAAAGCTGAGGTTTCCAAAACGCAGAGGAGGACAAGGGTGAGCGTGAGGGTGAGTGGACAAAGGAACTGTCAAACAAACAAGGCTTTTAAACAGAACACAACTCAAAACAGGTGATAACTTCATTGTCTTTAAACTAAAGGCCAGCCTGGCCTAGTTAGCTGCCACACCCCCAGTCAACCTAAAAGTCCCAATACTATAGCAGCCTCTGGCTGCAGACTGGGGGTGTGACAAAAAAAAGCTTATTTGATCTCCTTTGCTGATGATTTGGTATAAAAAAGTATCACTGCTGTCAAGCATTACCAAGTGAAAGCATGCCATTATACTGTGCAGCATTTGTCTATGGCTAACAGTGACTGGGCAAAACGATCCTGAAAAACGGTCTGTGCTGGACTACCCCAGGCTCATATTCAAAACATTAGAAAAATAGAACCTTTAAGTTAATTTTGTCTAAGAAAACAAACAAAAAAAAACGTTACAGTTAAAAAAGACCAAAACATTTGTCACAGTCATTGGCACCCCTGCATTTAATACTGTTTGCAACCTCCCTTCAACAACATCAAGAGTGCCAATAATTATGGAGCTGATTGTATATTTTCTGAGTATATTGATAAGTAAAAAGTAAGTGAAAGTATATTTCCCTGCAGTAGTTTTGGCCATTCAAATACATAGCCAGGGATATCGCTTGCAACTCGTTTTCACTCCCTCAGTACAGAAGCATCACACTTACCTTTGATATCTGCTGCTGTTGCTGAGGCATGGAAGTTCATGGCGTACAGATCAGACACAATGACCTTATAGCCCTGAGCTGTCAGAGTCTGCACGGCTGCATCCTTTGCAGCCGCGTTAAACGAGCTTGGACTTTGATGAGCATAAACGATCAACACTGTCTTTTGAGCTGCAACAAAAAGTTGAGAGCCGATATTAAACATCTTTCTTTCAAGAATGTTATGAGTGCAGTCTTATTCAAACAAACACTCAATTTATTCAGCTGGTATTTTTACATGAGAAGGGTGTAAAAGTGCATTTCCTGAATGCTAAAGGAGAAAATATTAGTAAAAGAAACACTAATTTATTTCAAGTCAAAAAGGGGAACTGCCAGATTTCTAAATAAGCCTTTATAATGTTCCATGCAGGAAGACCCATTTTGGCAATCAAAATCAGTTGCCATCTAAAAAGTGGAAGGAATCAAAATTTGTCAAGACCCTTGGATGTCTGTGCAGCAAATTTTGGACATAATATACCCTCCATATTATGAAAATGAAAAATACAGTGTTTCAAAAGACTGTAAGGGGGAAATAGCACAGTTAAAGCAAGAGAAAATGACCAAGTGTGTCAGATCCTATCATTATCAAACCCCTATTATAGGCCATTTCTAATCAGGACATAAATCACAGCAACTGAAACAAATGTTATACGGGTTACTTAGAAATCTCACCCATTTCCTTGTGTATCCTGCTGAGCAGTCTCCACTCTTCTTAAGAAGTCTGTCCAGAGCAGAGAACAGGAGTAAAAGCTTGAAGAAGAATTTCTTGCCTTGGTGTACCTGAATTTACTGGTTGACTGATTAATCTGTTCGCCCTGTAAGCAGTGGCCTATGGACCGCACAGCTCTTCGGAAGCCACTAAAAGCACGACTGCCAATTTCCCACACAACTGGAACGAGACTCAACCTTTTACGCACCTTCCCTGACACACACAACACATCTACTTAATGCACACAAAAAACGAACCACTCTAAATCACGTGTTGCTACTACACGTGTGCAACCAACAAGGGTGGTCAACAACCAGGCAAAACTTGGACCTGGTCCATGCAGGAAATGCACGTGTCCACAGCGTGAAGCTGGATCTCATCCAAAGCCTGTGTCCAGACTAGGTTAAAGTAGGATTATACCAATTCTACAACTTTATCTTCCTAAGAACAATATTGTAAGACAAATTCAGAGTAGTTTCACAGAGTCAGAACTGTTCAAAATGGTGGGGATAGGAACCAGATGCATTTAATACAACATCAACCTACCTCTCAGAAAATTATTAGATTAAATAGTTACAAATATGCTACTCATGACATGGTACTGACATAAGATTTTTTTACCTAAATGTGTTTTTGTAAATCAGATATAGAGTGCGTGCAAAGGTGTTATCAGTATGACTCAGCAACAACATTCTAATATCTTCAGGGCTGGTTTGGTTGCTAAAGGCTTTCTTTTGTGATTGAGTCTCTGATTTTAGAGTGGTCACATGGAGGAGCCTTTGTTTGGTTATTTGGCGGAAGTTTACATAGGTGTGGGCCTGGTGTAGGCCATAGGTTTAAGAGGCACCTGCCTTTTCACACCACTTGTGGGAAACAAAATCACCCATCCATCACGTTATGCTTTGCAGAACAACCTATTATTGGTGAACAAAAGAAAATTTCGGAAAAAGCAAACATCCCAAACAAACCAGTGTCTCAAGCAGTGATTGCAGAAATGGAGCTACAAGAATAGCACAGAGAACTAGGCGGCTTCTAGAAGGTCCATACTGAAGATCCAAGAGGCCTTTAGGTGTCATTGAAAACATAGTCTCCTACAAAAGTCTACTTCACAGGTTCTTTATTTCATACATGTTTGAAAAAGCCTTTACAATAAGAAAGGCGGCAGAAGGAGTTCAGGGTAGATTTTGGGTAGGCTTTATTGTAGAATCAGTTGCAATGTCAGTTGGTACAGGTTTGTAAGAAATCCATAACAAAGTCCTTATTGATTATACTTGACAGTCAATTAGTTTAAACCTAGACTTGTAAACTTTAACTTAAATCTGAGTGAACCCATATTTACGTCTTCACATTTTATTAACTGAGAAGAAGACCTGCATCATTATGACTCGGTCCCAACCAATTGCAACTTCAGGATTTAGTCAGCATTGGTCTGATTGTTCGGAGGGAGTAGTTTGCCAAGGTGATGCCCTGTGGAGAAGCCAAAAGGCTGAGATGCACGATTCTCTTTCACCTCTGGACGCACTCTGAACCCAGTCTGGAAGCTGAGGTCAAAAAAATCAGTTGGAGTAAAGGACAGAGGCTTCTCTTCCAGCAGGCTTTTCAGCCTGGTCTGCCATGCTTGTAGCAAAGCTTCTCTTGCAGGTGGGGGAGAATGGCCTACAGACCAAAAGATCTGGGGGGCCAGAACCTGAAAACCACAGAACCGCAGAACTCCGTTCTGCATCAAGACACAGTTTGTGTTATTTTAAGTGGTGCTAGTTTGGCAGGAAATATGTAAGAGATTTCTTAAGAACAGAATGGATCAATTCACCTGTAAGGGCCATAGCAAAACATTGATGTCTCCATTGATGCCATCAGGGAGGTACATAGACTCCATTCCTCCAGTAGTGAAAGACAGCAAAGCCTTCTTATCCTACAAAGTGGATAAACCATAACATTTTAAAACTATTATACAAATAATAACAAGCTTATTTGTAATCATGATTATTTTATGACAGTTATTGGTTATTCCTAATATTTTTTTTCACAAGTATCAAAAGATTCACAGAGTTGCCAGTTTATTAGGTACACCTTCACAGAATTTAAACACAAACTGTACACCCAGTCATACATCGTGCATGTTAGAATAATGGACCATCTTTTCTGGTATCTGTTTAACTAAGCATTGGAATGGGCAAAACAAGCAACCTTGGTAAATGTAGCATAAAAGTTGATGCTGGGCGTGTCAGTCATTCTGGGAATTTCAAACAAAAAAAATCTACCAGTCGTGTGAGAATAGGACATGGATGGACAACAGAAACTAGGGCTGCGAAAATCGTCCACTGGTGTTCCACAGGGCTCTGTAATTGGACTGCTTCTTTTTTCTCTATATACTGGTTCTCTTGGTGATGCAAAGACCCACATGGTTTTTCCTACCACTTTTATACAGATGACACTCAACTCTTTCCCCTCCAGTGACTTTTTTCTTACTGACAGGGTTTGTTAAGGTGTGTCAAGTTAAGCTGGCAGTAACTTGGTTAAAAGCAGATGTTGATTTAAGTATAGCTTTACAGGTATGAAGAACAGATGTGGACTTTTTGAGCACTGATGTACGTTGCTCTGGATAAGAGCGTCTGCTAAATGCTGCAAATGTAAATGTAAATGTTAATGGGACCCACAGTACTACTCAGTGTCAACTGTTCACAACACAGCTGACACAGATCCCCAAGTCTTTCGTGAACAGCATCAGGTGTGTTATGGTAGATAATACTTAAAATCTGTAAGGCAATGGGTTCCCTTAGTGGTAGGATTAAGAAACACTGCCCTATAGTACAGACAAGGTACACACATAAAGATGTGACAATTCATTAGTTTTCAGATTTTTCTGACATGTGTTTCATACCTTAAACAAGCCATTGTCGTAAATCTGGGCCAAAGTGTAGGCGAATCCTTGAGTTAGCACTCGTTCTATCCAGCCTTTCAATATAGCAGGGACAGTGAACCAATAGAGTGGAAACTGCAAAAAAATAAAATAAAAATAACTGTAATTAATTTTCAGATGCCAAAATACAAACCTTATTGTCACGTCAAACATGTATTCATTCATAGGCCTGGGCATCCTGGTCTAAAGCCCTGGATAATCGCCTGGATAATAATATTAATTATATTATTAAAAATAATAATAATGAGAAATAGACAATAGCCCTGGATCTTACTGGAATCATCTGTTATTCAGAGCTTGCAGGGACTCTTGACAAGACAGAGACAAGCAAACCTCCCTGTCAACAGACCGAAACTATAGCCTGATCGACAATAGCCTGTTTTGATTTTTTTCCTAGCGTTTAAACACCCCAGCTGCCCTTTACATTGTGTATATCCTAAATGAAAAATGGACCAACAGAAATGGTCCAACAGACCAATGGACTTTGCTTTTAAAATTACAGTTGTTAATGAATATTTTTTTTCTTTTACCAATAAGCTGCTGTTTTGAAGATATAAGATTTTCAAACAACATCAATGTACTAATAAAAATGAATGTGATGGGGTGATAATAAATAATGGTATAGCAACAATTGATATATGAAGAAAACTATCCAAATATCTAACCTGAAAGATGATAATATCAGCCTCTATCACTTTGCGGTGCTCTTCTTTGATGTCATCAGTCAGTCTGTTCTCCTTCCAGGCAATAAAGGTCTCCTCACCATAGAGGAAGTGTTCAGGGTCCTTCAAGTCACCTGGACAAGCGTAACAAAGTTCACATGCAGGACTCAATGCACTCTTTTTTTATTTTATACACTCACATTTTCTCAATTTGTGACATTTTGCATGCTAGAATGAACTGTTTTGCATGTGTTTATAGTATTTTTATAATGCAAAAGGGTCATGTCATGGAAAATTGGATTTTTCTTTACTTTTCACAAAATAAGATTTTTATGTACAAGTTTTAAAAAGTACAGTTCACTCCTGTCCAGACTGTCCATATTAGAAAACACAGCCCATTTTGAATGCAGTGTTTATGACACACACACACACACAGCAGTTTAGCTCCCCAGAGACTTTCAGCCCAGAATGGCATAACAGAAGGCAGCCAAACAGGACACAGCTCATTTACATATATCAGTCTTAAAGGCACAAGAACAAACATCTAGGGGATAAAAAGAGGTTGAAAAATAGTAATGTAAAAATGCATTATGGTTGTTTTAGGGACATGAAACACACAAATGCTAGAAGCAGGCCTCGGGGGGCACAACTAAGACACCGGAAAAACGGAAGAAATTTTCCACTTTCCAAAACAAGATTTTTTTCAGCAGATAAACATTACAGCACACAGTTAAGGAAACCACTGGCAGCCTATTTTTACACAAACACCCAAAGTATACAACCACCATGCTTACCTTTGATATCCGCCGCTGTTGCTGAGGAACGGAAGTTCATTGCGTACAGATCAGACACAATGACCTTATAGCCCTGAGCTGTCAGAGTCTGCACGGCCGCATCCTTCGCAGCAGCGTTAAATGATCTTGGACTCTGATGAGCATAAACGATCAACACTGTCTTTTGAGCTGCAACAAATAAAAAAAGAGAGATAAGAGATAAAAAATACCGTTTGGTTGTGCAGTTTATATTCAAACAGAAAACTCTTTCTGAACGCCTGAAAAGGCTTTAGTCTCCCCGCCCCAAAAACACAATATTTTCCTCTCCCAAACTCCCAGGGGATGTGGAGCTCGCACAGGAGGTGAAGTTTAGTGTAGGGAAGTCACACCCTGTCAACACATAACAAACCTTGCTTTCCATTACTACAACTGTATAGTCAGTAACTTTTGAAACTGAGGAATGTCACACACACATTTTATATATGTTTTTTTAACATTTATTTATTTTTCATATTTTTATTTATTTGTTTATTTATTCATATATGTATATATACAGTATATATACATACATATATGTGTGTGTGTTTGTGTGTGTGTATGTGAGTGTGTACGCGTGTACGCATAATGCATTATGAACCTTTACACACACAACAGGAAATACAGTCGCTGAAATATTGAACCATGTCAAGCTAATTTGCAGCAAATGCAATTGCTATTAACCTTGAAAGACCATCTGAACCTTTGGAACAGGTTGGTCACCAAATAAAAAAATGAACCTTCATGAAAGCCTGTCTGACATACTCATATCAGACAGCATCAACCAGAACACACCCTGTGAAAAGTAATGAGACAACATATCATATCTTTCTGCATAGCATACATTCCTGTACTCCCATACAGATACAGGTTGGAAAGAGATCTAGATTAAAATGATGCCTTTAGTGGGACAGTTCACATAGCAAATTTGGTAAATAATTTAGTAACAGGGGTGGACAGTAAAAGCAATATCCATCCTGTGAGAACCAGCCAGACAAGCAACCCCCTCGCCACTTGTGGTTTAAACACATTTAATCATAAATTATCTCAAATCATTGAAAACATTTGCTGTTGAGAACTGGATGTACCTGTTTGACTTTTCCAAGCCCGTGACTTTTTCCTCTTATTGTGGCTTTATAGAAAATGACTCCCTTATTTATAATGAATGTACCTTTCTGTGAAATGTCCTTATGAGAATTACAGGCTCATCTGACATGTTTCAGGGAAAAGGGTGCTGAAACTGAAATGATGGATTGACTTGTAAATAATCTGGTAGATAAATACATTTATAGGCTTGGGGGGGATACAAAAAAGACCAGAGTCATAATATAAAATTGCAAATATTTGTTTTAATTGTGTTAATAAAAGAAACATCCTTTGGAACTGAATAAGAGTGAATTGGCAAAATTAAGAACAGCAGAGCAGTTTTCTATTATTTACTGCTAATCAGAGAGTACAGTATTCCAACCTTTTAAGGAATCCCCAAGTAATTTAAACTAAACTACAAAAATGCAGTTAAGAAAGCTCACCCATTTGTCTCGCGTGCCAGGCTGAGATGTCTTTGCAAGTCTTGTGTGGATCTGCAAGGCTGAAGAGCAGGAATGCACTTCTACCCGTTCCTCTATGTGACCTGCAGAAGAAGCACTGGTATGGTGAGTGTTATATAATGGAGTATAGAGGCTAGTCTGCTCAGAATAAAAAACACCGGCGAAGTGCAGCTGCAGAGAGACTCACCCACTTTATCCGACTTTTAACCTCACTCGAGCTCTGGCGGGAATCCTCGTTCGCTTTCTTGTTATAACAGTCACTCTGTAAGTGGACGTGCTGTCAGAGACAACCAGGCAAACATTCATATGATCCTCGGTGAACCTGGCTCTGATCCAGCTCCGCCCACCTCGAATTCTCATTGGTCTGGACTCCAGGGAGGAGGAGCCAAACCGTTTCAGGACGTGTAGTAGTTACTCTGTGCATACAAATAAGAACTAGCTGTAAACGAATACACTTCTATTGAGATACACTATGGACAAAAGTTTTGGGACACCTGACCATTACACCGTCAAGGACTTTAATGACATTGCGTTCAAACACATAGGCTTTAGTAATGGGCTTCCAGTCTTCTTGGAATGCTTTCCACAAGATTTTGGAGTTTCTGTGGGAATGTGAGCCCATTCATTCTGTAGAGAATTTATGAGTTCAGGCACTGATGTTGGACTCAGTTACTGTTTTGCTCAGTTACTGTTTTCACCACATTAGTTAAAACTGTAAGATTTTTTTGCATCCAACCATTCATCCAAACATCTATTCATTCTTTCATCCATTTATCCATTACAAAAGGAGTTTATAGTACCAGGGTCGGAGGTAGGGGTGCTGGAGCCTATCCCAGTGCTCAATAGGGCAAAAGGCAGAGAAACACGCTAGAGAGTAGTGTTGCGCGGATCGGCTTTTTTTTTAACACCCGCCCCAAATCGACCCGTCAGGAGATCCAAACCGCCACGGCCAACCCGCAAAAATACGCGTGGATAATGACCCAAAACCCGACCCGACCCGACGAAAAAAATCCACCAGTGATCGTTTTGATCGATATTGAAATGCGCTTTGTAACTCCCGCACCCACTATATTTTAAAAAATGTCTGGACATTGCGTGACTGGATACTCAGGAATTTATTTATTTATCTGCACCCCACAAGCCATACTGTTTTAAAGATGCCCTGATCCAGTCGTCTAGCCATCACAATCTGGACCTTGTCAAATTCACTCAGGTCCGTACATTTTCCCATTTTTCCTGCTTCCAACACATCAGCCTCAAGAACTGCTATCTAATATATCCGACCCATTAATAGGTCCCACCGTAACAAGATTGTCAGTGTCAATCACTTCACCTGTCAGTGTTTTTAATGCTGTGGCGGTTCAGTGTATTTTGAACTACAATAACATAAACTATGGTTTTTAGAAAATTGAATCTGAATATGAATATTGCCATTTTTAAGATTGATTTTGAGGAATACCAGAGAATTCTAAGCCTTCAAAATGCTTGAAAGATCAGCTTGTAACGTACTTTGGGGCTTGTAATTATGTTTCCTTATTGGTGGCTGAGTTTTGTGTTTAGTATTTAAAGGGGTTGTGTTTTTTATGTTTTTTGTTGGTCAACTGTTACATTTATGTTCTTTCTTATAGACAAGTGCTGTCAGTATTCTGCTTAGCTCTAGTAGTGTGGGCCAACGTGCCTTTTGTTTTGTTTAATGAGTAATAAAAGAGGTAACCAAAGAATGGAATTCAGTCTCCGTGTCTGCCATCCTTGGGACCTGAGGGGAGAACGTGACACAGCTCTGAAACGTGTCAAACAAGTCATTCAGAAATGCACCCTTCTGGAGAAACTTGCTGAGTCAAAGTGATGCATCAGAGGTAGGAACTAAACATATATGATATAAAAGCTCCCTGACAGAAAAATGTTCCATTAAAGTTTGTGAATATGCTGTGTGATGCTTGAGAAAGTGTATATGATAGTTTGGAGAGAAGCATTTGACCTAAAAACTGCTTTTTAAAGCCATGGATTAATACATGCAGTAATCAGTAGAGTTGGTATAGAATTGATATCTTTTGGACAAACAAGACTAATGATGGCTGATCTATTTTTTGTTAAATTAAATGGGAAGAGATACACTATATGGCCAAAAGTATATGAATACTCTATGCTCAGAATTACATAATCAGAATTAGAGTGTGTGTTATGTTTTGCAAATAGTATGCTTTGTTTAGAACAGTGTTGATTTAATGCTTTATCTCAACATAAAGTCAACACTGCTATCTGGGTTTGCCCCATAATTTGTTTGTGCATTGGTTAATGAATCAGCAGTACCATGTTTACTATACAGGTCAGGTTAGACTTGGTCCAAGCTGCAGCCTTAATATTAACTGTGGCATAAATAAATAAATAAATAAATGGATACACAGATAGATAGATAGATAGATAGATAGATAGATAGATAGATAGAAAGATAGCAGTGGTGGAATGTAACAAAGTATTTGTACTTCGTTACTGTACTTAAGTACATTTTTTCGTATCTGTACTTTACTTAAGTAAAACTCATAATGCATACTTTTTATTTTACACCATTACATTTTGTGCCAATTATCTGTACTTTCTACTCCACTATTTCTACAATTTATGCCATTATTCGTTACATTTTATGAACACAATTTCCTCAAAATCTTGCGTGAAAAAATAGTTAGCCTATTGCGTTCTGGCGTTGTTTGCCATGTCCTACTAATCAGGTGTCTTTATTAGCTCCAATGATGGCAGAGCACGCGTCAATTAGCAGCA
>JBBPCY010030618.1:0-14182 GCA_037974405.1 Brachyalestes nurse | reverse complement strand
CCATTACTACTCCAGATCCTGAAATACATCCATTACTGCTCCAAATACTAAAATACATCTATTACTACTCCAAATACTGAAATACATTAATTACTAATCCAGATACTGAAATACATCAATTACTATAATACTGATACTGAAATACTGAAATACATTAATTACTAATCCAGATACTGAAATGCATCCATTACTACTCCAAATACTATAATAGATCCATTACTACTCCAAATACTGAAATACATTAATTACTACTCCAAATACTAAAATACATCTATTACTACTCCAAATACTGAAATACATCTATTACTATAATACTGATACTGAAATACTGAAATACATTCATTACTAATCCAGATACTGAAATACATTAATTACTACTCCAAATACTAAAATACATCCATTACTACTCCAAATACTGAAATACATCCATTACTACTCCAAATACTAAAATACATCCATTACTACTCTAAATACTGAAATACATATATTACTACTCCAAATGCTGAAATACAAAAATACATCCATTACTACTACAAATACTGAAATACATCCATTACTAATCCAGATACTGAAATAAATCCATTACTACTCCAGATCCTGAAATACATCCATTACTGCTCCAAATACTAAAATACATCTATTACTACTCCAAATACCGAAATACATCCATTACTACTCCAAATACTGAAATACAGAAATACATCCATTACTAATCCAGATACTGAAATACATCCATTACTGCTCCAAATACTGAAAAACATCCATTACTACTCCAGATACTGAAATATATCCACTACTACTCCAGATACTGAAATACATCTATTACTACTCCAAAAACTAAAGTACATCTATTACTACTCCAAATACTGAAAAACATCTATTACTACTTGAAAAACTAAAATACATCTATTACTACTGGAAAAACTAAAATACATCTATTACTACTGGAAATCCTGAAATACATCCATTACTACTCCAAATACTGAAATATATCCATTACTACTGGAAATACTGAAATACATATATTGCTAATCCAAATACTAAAATACATCCATTACTACTGGAAATATTAAAGTACATACATTACTACTCCAAATACAAAGGACTTCGATTAGTACTCCAAATACTAAAATACATCTATTACTACTGAAAATACTAAAATACATCCATTACTACTCCAAATACTGAAATACATCCATTACTACTCCAAATACTAAAGTACATCCATTACTACTCCAAATACTAAAACACATCCATTACTATTCTAGATACTAAAATACATCCATTACTACTCCAAAAACTAAAATGCATCCATTACTACTTCAAATACTAAAATACATCTATTACTACTCCAAATACTAAAATACATCCATTACTACTGGAAATACTAAAGTACATCCATTACTATTCCAGATACTGAAATACATCCATTACTACTCCAAATACTAAAGTACATCTATTACAACTGGAAATACTAAAATTCATCCATTACTACTCTAGATACTAAAATACATCAATTACTACTCCAAATACTAAAGTACATCTATTACTACTGGAAATACTAAAATACATCCATTACTACTCTAGATACTAAAATACATCCATTACTACTCCAAATACTAAAATGCATTCATTACTACTCCAAATACTGAAATACACCCATTACTACTCCAAATGCTTAAATATATCCATTACTGCTGAAAATACTAAAATACATCCATTACTACTCTAGATACTAAAATACATCCATTACTACTCCAAATACTAAAATACATCCTTTACTACTGGAAATACTAAAATACATTCATTACTTCTCCAAATACTGAAATACATCCATTACTGCTCCAGACACTAAAATACAGCCATTACTGCTCCAGATACTAAAATACATCCATTACTGCTCCAAATACTAAAATACATCCATTACTACTCAAACTACAAAAATGCATCACTGCTCCAGATACTGAAGTACATCCATTACTACCGGAAATACTAAAAAACATTAATTACTACTCCAGATACTAAAATACATCCATTACTACTCCAGATACTAAAATAAATCAATTACTACTCCAAATACTAAAATACATCTATTACTACTCCAGATACTAAAATAAATCCATCACTACTCCAAATACTGAAATACATCCATTACTACTCCAAAAACTAAAATACATTCATTAACACTAATATACATTACTGCTTTAAATACTGACACTAAAACATTGATATCTCCTGTAGTCCTAATGTCCTGGTGTTCTGTAGTCCTGGTGTCCCAGTGTCCTGGTGTCCTAGTGTCCTGTAGTCCTGGTGTCCCAGTGTCAAAGTCCTGGTGTCCTGGTATCTCAGGTTCCCCAGTGTCCCAATGTCCTGGTTTCCCAATGTCTTGGTGTCCCGGTGAGTTGTAAAGAAATATGAGGTGGATTTTTATAACCAAACAGTAAACAGTGCACAGGAGGTCTTGGTGTATGTGTGTGTTTGTGTGTGTGTGTGTGTGTGTGTGTGTGTTTCAGCTGGGATTGAGTTTGTGTCCTCTGATGCTGCTGCGGAGGCTGAGAGTCTGTGTCTTTGTTTATATGCAAAGTGTGTGTGTGTGTGTGTGTGTGTGTGAGTCAGTTTTTTGTTGACCTCTCCAACTCTCACTGTTTTCAAATTCATCCATCACCTGTTTTCACCACCTTCTGTTTTATCAGTCTGTCTGTAAACACACACACACACACACACACACACAGAATGGCAAAGACAGATGAGACAGTACACATTTTAGTGAACACACAAAAACTCAGTACATTAATGCACAGAACTAATATGTTGATGCATATAATCAGAGTGTAGAGCACGGATGTACGTTCTGATACATTAATGCAGGGGTGTGGAACTCCAGTCCTGGAGGGTCCATCAAACTGTGGTGGACACCGGCCAGGGGTGGACTGGGACAAAAAAATGGCCCTGGACTTTCTTTACCAGCTCGGCCGTGGTTCCGGGGGGGTGGGGAGGGGATCGAATAGGTATGCGCATCTCGGCCACATCTCGTAGAACTGTGTGATTCATGACTCACCCGGGTGAATCACCCGGATCCATTAAATAACTCACGAGTCACGAATCTGAGGTCTCCATTGAACCGAATCCTTTGAGTCCTAACTACACCATGTCTAAATTATAAACTCCGTCACATAAATACATCATTAAAACATCAATTACTACCATAAACGTTGCATAACTTACAGTTTCTTTGCACCATCACAATTAAGAATGAGGTATTTCCTACAAACCTACAATCCTACAAACATACTACAAAGCTGAATCCTCGTAGTGAACTGTCAGTCAGAGCCGAAAATAGCCCTGCAGGCGAATCTGAATCGCTCACAGACGGGTTAGCACTCCTGCAGCACATACCAGAGTCATGAGTGAATCCGGCTGTTAACTTCCTCTACAGCCGGAAACATGCAACCGAATCTGAATCGCTCGGAGAGCGGGTAGCGCTGCTGAAGTCATGAGTGAGAGGAAAAAAGAAAGAGTTTGAGGAAAAAATTATATTTTTATTAAATAACATTTTAAAAACCTGTATAAACTGAACACCAAAGAACAGTATAACAATATTAACTATGCAAATTATTAACAGTATTTTTTACTAAGTAAAATAAATAAATAGCCAAAGCTAAAACACTTCTGTTTTCTTTTAACGAAATACTGTTGAAAAACAAACAGAACTGAACTGTAAGCTCCATTGCGGAGATGCATGTTGAAAATTCTTCTTCAATCAAGTTTCTTACATTTACAGAGTAAATTAAATGGCTACTGTTTCACACTGGAGTAATTGAGGCTTACTGCCTGCTGTAAACCACAAATCAAGTAAACATTAAAGAAATAAACAACTTCTCTCTTTTAAACAAACTCGTTGTGGTGTTGATTTAAGGCAGTTGAAAATTCTTCTTCTGAAACACCATCATGTCCACATTGTCTGGTGCCGTGTCACCTGCAGTGGAAAACACTCTCTCACTGGGGACAGATGTGGCTGGGATTCCAAGGTAACTTTTAGCCAACTTGGCTAAATGGGGGAAGTGGTTCTGCTTGTCCTTCCACCACACAAGTGGATTTGACTCCACTGAGAGGCTCTGCACTGCTCTGTAATGCTGCACCTCCTCATCCACCACTTCAGACAAAGGCTTGGTTGATGATGCCTGTTCCATTGGAAAGATGTCTCCAAACAGTTCAGCCATTGGTGCTCTTTTGGCTCTCTGATTGCTCCTCTGTCTCCTCTCTGGAAGTCTGGGCCTAACAGACAAAATCCATAACACAATTGCAGCATAATGTTGGATACAATGGAGGATATGAAATCTAGTTTAATAAAGTTAAGCATTTATCTGACTTTATTTAAATAATTAATTATTAAGATAAAATATATTAGATAAAAAATATATTAAAATATTAATTATTAAAATAATTAAATCAGTTAAATATGCCTAACTGATTTAATCATTTTAATATTGAATAATTATGAATATTAAAACAATCAAATACCTGAACAGTCTGTGAACAATCTTCCAGAATTCTCTGTCAGACTCTTGATTGTGTCACGGGTGGTCTCATCAAGGAAAGGTAGAGATTTGAAACGGGGGTCAAGTGCAGTGCTCATATGAAGAAATTGAATTAGTGCCCCATCTGTATCAGGGTATCTGTCCTCCAAGTCATGTGCAATAGCTGCTTTGATGTCTTTCACTACTGTGTAGTCAGTCACTGTGCTTCGTGGAGGCCAGGATTCTGTGTTTCAGTGGCATGATCATTGAAATAGTTGGCGTCTGCTCAGTGCTCATGAGGGTCGTCACAGTTTTCAAAGGTTTAAGAACCTGGACAACGTCCTCAGCTAGTTTCACATCATCCTCTGACAGAGTGACGACGTCTTTCATGTTTTTGTTGACACTCTTGTCTGTTACTGCCAAGAAAACAGCAGCCTGTTGCTCAAGGTAGCACTCGAGCATGTCGTAGCTCTGTAATTGTTCAGAGGGCTAAACTGACTAAAATGAAAGCATCCATTAACAGTATTTTGTTTGTGTTTCAGGATGAAGACATTGAGGCCACAAAGCTGGAGCTGTTGCGATTGGCTCTTGCCCGTAACCTAGCGATGGCCATAGTGAAGGAAGGAACAGCTGAGGCATGAACACACTTATGAGTTAAATATGTAAATACACACACACACACACACACAGCTCTCGAACTTTCCAGTCACATTAATTCGTAGAATGCTAATTCTCCATGCTGTATATAAAACCTGATCAAGTAGGATAAAAATGTGTGTAATTTGATAATAAATTTTTTGTAATAGTTTCCAAAAATTCTTGAGCCTCCACATCTTTGTCCTAAAATCATTCCTTCCTCAAAGTCTAGTGCAGTAAAGAGTTGCCGTTAACAGACATTACACCTATAAAAAAAAAACCTTTGTGTGTATCAGTGTTAGCATTACAAATAAACCCTAATGTTCTAATGTTACATTGTTCTTCAAGGAATAGTGTTTTTTTTTTTTTTTCTTTTCTACTGATGCCAAGTGTCAGCCAAGATGTGTTTGGAGTCCAAACTTTGCTTCTAACCAGAGCTAAATTTGCTAACAAAACAAAGTCAATAGTCTACCAAATTGGTTCTGAAAAAGCTTCCCCAAAACTTCTCTCAACCCACTCAAACCACATCCAGCTATTAAGGTGAATCGGACTTGTGGATCTCATTTGGGACACAGTATGACTGCAAGCTTCACAAAGAAGTCGGAAAGAGGACAGAGCTTCTTCTGTATTTACCCTGGTCGATAGCACAAAAACTGATTCTAGATCGGCTCTTTTGGCCCTGAGGTGGTTTGTGAAAATAGACCCTGTTGTGCAAAAAAAAAATTTAAATAAATAATAAAAACATTCAGCTACACTGTGAGGTTTAGTTTATTTTTACTCACAGTGATACAGTCTTAAACCACATCTCCTCAAACCCCATGCCTGCAGTTTTTATTCACACAGTTTAGTACTTTCCCCTCTGCAATGTTCTCGCTCATTAAAAGAAGCAGAGACATTCTGTTGAAGGTGGGGGCTCTAAACTTTCCCTCTTTACTACTAAAGACCTTTTAGTAGGGCAGCTGATGGCCTAGAGGTTAAGGAGTTGCCCCTGTGATCAAAATTCTGTGGGTTTAAATCCCAGGACTGATAGTGGCCACTGAGGTACCCTTGAGCAAGGTCATCACACTTTTCCTGGTTTGTAACAGTGGGTCGCTGGTGGTCTGTGGCACTTTTCCTGTCAAACCTTACAGGTGACCTGTAGCAGCATTGATGTTACACGCGTTACACTCTGTGTCTCTTGTGTTTCACTCAAATCGTTGGGTGATTAATTGGGTGCATACAAGGCATCGCAAAATAAACTCCATTTTGTCAGAGTTAGTTGGTCACAAGTAGATTTGCTTAGTTTGGGTCTGAATGCCTGGTCAACTGTGGCTGGCCACTCGCGCTGGTATCTGGCTGTGCTGCTAAACCCTTTGCGCTGAGGTGATATTTTACACTTTATGTACTCTAATGGTATGTATATTCCTTATAACTGGTCCATCTGAGTTTTTTTTTTTATAGAAACTTTCCAATAACTGGGCCAAGCAGTGCGTTCTTGTCTCCTCCTCCATTTTACAAAGCACCTGTGGCCAGAACTGGAAGGGGTTAATGTTTTAAAAAATCAGATTTTTCCTTTTTTTTTTTCTTTACTACTATAATTATTTTAGTTACTAATTATGGCCAATTTGCTTTTTGTACTGTTCCATAATTATTTTCATAGTTATTTTATAAATATGGCAACCTTGCTGTGCTGTATTAGACTGCAGTCCTCTCGTCCTTCAGCATTCCCTTGTCCATCATTCTCTCATCCTTCAGCATTCTCTTGTCCATCCATCTAAAACCATAAGCACTTAGTCTTTTATATGGTGTGATTATAATGAATTAATAATGAATGAACCTGCAACCATTTACTTTGGATTGATGTCAGTTTGGAGACTTTTAAAGTGTTAAAGTGAAACATCACATTCTTATGGAGTCATCAAATATTCAAACACATGTCAAATATACAAAAATAAAAATATCAGCAACCAAAATTAGGTGTCCAATCAAAATAATGTGAGAGGGGGCAGTTTGCAAATGCACAAATGACCTGGATTTTTTTATTTTAAGTCACATTAATTTGTTGCCAAACTGGATCAAAAATCATATTCAACCTGAAGATGTATGTATGTATGTATCATTACACCCTTAAAGCTCTTTAGGTGTCCCAGGACAATGTTTAAAAACAAATTCTGCAGGAACAGTGGGATAAAAGCCACCTCCAACCCGCCTGTCCCCTTAATGAACGTCGTTGGTCCTCGTGTTCAGCTGCGATTAATAAAACACAGTGGGTTTCCAAAAGGATTTCTGCATTCCTTAGGCATTTGATAAAATATTTAGTACATTTTTACCTTTATATTGAGTTAGCCACTGTACACACAGTTAACACCATTCCGAACAAGTCTGTAAACATAAGTAACCCATATGTGCCAAAAGCAAGGTGACAACTGTAAAAGCTGTTCTACTATATATCTTCTGTTCTGTATGAACCCTCTCAGTGTTAAAGAACAGCCTGATAGAAATACCACTAACCTCATGTAAACAAAAACAGGCTAATGTTCAGTCCGGAAAATACTTTAACTGGCATCAGCAGCAATAAACATATTGTACTATACATCAATAAATAAATAACTGTTTTTACAAATGAAACCAAAAGTAAAATTCTTCAACTTGGTTTATAAGTACACACAGGGGCTTCTTTGTAAACATTGCTGACTGCCTGGACATTCTTCTGCTAATAAGACTTTAAAAAAAAAAAAAAAGCAAAAAAATTACTGAATTTCAGCAGCCAATACATGTTTAGTGTGCAAGTTGTTTGCTTATTTACTAGACCTCCAAGACTGATATAGCCAACAAATTGAAGAAAAGTGTGTAAAGTGTGCGTTTGGTTTGAAATATGTTTCTGTATATGTGGTGTTTCTGTGTGTGTCGTTTGACATGTGTGGTGTGAGAAGCATGTTTATGGTTTCAGAAGTGTGTGTTTGTGAACTTGTGTATAAAACGTGTAGTGCGTGACGTGTGTGGTGGCCTAGTGGGTAGGATACTTTCCTCTAGACCAAGAGGTCATGGGTTGGAATCCTACCACCACTGGGTTCCTGAGCAAGACCCTTAACCCTTAAGTTGCTCCAGGGGGACAGTCCCCTATAGTTAAAGAAGGAAAGTCACTTTGGATAAAAGTGTCTGCTAAATGCCGTAAATGTAAATGTGTGTGCACAATGTGTGGTATTTCGTGTGTGTGTGGTGTGAAAAGGTGAGAGGCCTGTTTTTTGTGTGCAATTTGTCTGTACATATCTATGATGGGTGTGGTGTGAAGTTTCCTGCATGAAGTGTGTGTTGAGTCTGTGTGTATATGTGTACAATATGTGCAGTGTTTGATGTGTGTTTGGTGTGTGAATTTCATATGTGTAGTCTCACTTAATATCCTGTCTAAATCACCACACTTACCACAAACTGTGTTTGATCTCTGACGGACTATAATCAACTTTTGTGACTTTTACCCACCTACGCCTCACAGCTCCAGAGCACTAAAGACGCATACACACCAAACACATCCCAGGCGAGAGTGTGGGTTCTGGAAGAAACTGATTAAATTTGATTTTACAGCAAACTAATGCTTTAAAGCTATAGAATCTTTAGCAGGGTGACCAGTCTTGGAGGACTGTCATCCAGCATCATCTGGTGGTTCCTCTGTAACACACTCACTAAACCTGACAGTGTGGAGGTGAGCTGAACTAGGTGTATTTCAGAACGGAAATCACCAAACTGTTCTGGACAGAGGACCTCCAGGACCAGAGTTGGGTACCCCTGCTGTATGGTGAGCTAAGTCTCTCTCTCTTCCTCTCTAAGTGAAGCACAGCTTCAGTGTATATTTATTCTTAATTGTTTAATAACACCTCGTACCATTAGTGTTGCATGGTCTGAAGGAGGAGAATTCAGATGTATCGCTTTTTGAATGTTGGAATCGATTCTAATAATATAAAAAAATTCATCTGACTTATTCAAGGCCTACTTTTAAACTGAAAAAACTGATGTACAATAACTCTTCCACAATAACTGAATAATATTCAATTGTGGTGGAATTTGAGATTTCACCATGCACTGAATCATTTACTAATTAATAATTTTCCAGTCAAATCACTGCAAGGTCTGACATTTACGATAATTTTATAAATATAGGATCACAATGCTATGCCAAGTTCCTCACCTAACTGTCACATATGGCAATGTTCTGTTTGTCCATACAGTATATTAGGGGGTATATGGTAATGTAAATGTAAAAGTATTTTAGAATGTCAGGAAAAGTTTTCCCTTTTTTGGGGGGGAGTGGGGTTTGGGCAGCAGATTTGGTCCCCCCTAATGCTGTTAAAACTAAACTAGCTAAACTGTTGTAGGCAGAACAGGCAGATTTGTCCTAATGTTTCTGTATTCAAAACTGAATTCAAAACTGGCTGATTTTGCCGTTTGCAAACTCACTGGAGAGTAAATGGTACATTCAGACACTAACAGCATTCATGTACTAGTAACTTTTAACCAAACAATAAGGAAGACTGGGGTTTACACTGTACCGGCTCTTTAAATTAGAGTTTCGATTCTCTGCCCGAACCCGAGCCCGTCCCGGGCCGATATTTCCTGCCACTATCCTCGGGCCGGGCCGTGATCAAGCATTTGGTTTTTTAATCATTACTTAATTAGCCTATTTGGGAGGACCAGAGTGTGCTCGGAGCACTCGGAGTGTCAGTTTACGAACGTACCCACAGTTGAGAACGTGTGTTATAACGGCCCACGTATTAAAAAATTGTCAGGTTTCAATCAGGCTCGGCTGATAATTAGAGTTAATGTGTTGGGCCGGGCTGGGCTCAGACACAAGGTGCATGGGCTTATTTGAATTAGTTAATTCAAATAATCACAAACAATGTAGAATGGGTTGAATAAAAGGGAAATCACTGATCTTACATTCCCTCTCCTTCAGACAGTTAATTAATTAAGAGTGACATATCACTGCACCTCCACCCATCACAGTGGAAAGAAAATAAAGAAATGTCTGTTTACGGCACACAACTTCAAAGATTTTTCAAAACGTGTAGTAGTTTCTCTTAAAAACTGGTATGCTTCATGTGATGAGTCTAAATATGTTCATTCCTGCAGTCAAAGTGCTTATCACAGTTGCAGAGAAACTGACATGATTAACAGTGAAACAGTCAATGGGCCCCAACAAGTATTTAAATAATTTAACCATGAGTAATATTTAGCAATGTTCTTTAGGTTACTTCCTAGAATGCTTAAAGTATATATTTTATTACAGTAAAAAACACTTTTAGCTAGTCATCAAACTAATGGTGAACTCTCTGGGGAAGAAAATGTAGTAAGAATTCATGAACTGCAAAGAAGAGTTTCTGGGCCCAAAGTACACTATTTCATTGTAAAACATTATTTTTATTGTTTATTTTAAATAATGACTGGAAAGAATGTTTGGCACACGGTCCATGTTCCACTGATGAACTCTGTTAAAGCTTGTCATCCCCACATTAGTATACTAATTCTATTATTTGAGACTAGGACAAAGAACTAAGCAGCCAGTGGCCTGTTTTACCAGGCATAAAACATAACCACTGTCAGAGACAATGGGATGTGAGAAGGAATGTATGAAGAATGTAGAAAATGTATCATTGTCAATGCAGCCTTCTCTTCACCAACTACGAGCTCAGCACTGTACTCATTAATACCAGTCCCACCACTTTTAATTGCCATTATCTCATCATGCTTTTGCACTCATACAAGTAGAGGTTAAATTTTGGAATATAACCAATTAAAACAGATGGATGGGGAGCACTGACCATTTTCTGGATACAACAGCAGTTGCTAGGCAATTTCCAATGGGCAGAAACACCCACCACCCTCATGGAGGCTGAGACTGCTGATGAAGAATGATCTTAAGCCTGTTTTACACCTGACAAAGCATACCAAGCCTATTAGATGGACACAATAAAGCAAAACTGATGAAGACCAGCTCGACTCCACAGAGTTAGCAGATGAAGAATGGTAATAACCTCTTTTGCTGTATAGTCTGGTGCACAATGAGTGACAAAAAAAGAGAAAGAGAGGGAAAAATGAAAAGGATTGACAAGTCTAGTGGCAAAGTGAGGAATTTCATTCGTACCATTTCATTGGTTTGGCTCCCATGCTGCTTGCTGCTCTCTTTACCTCTCATGCTGTTTCTCCTCCTCAGTGTATCGTATGCTGGTGTTACGGAGCAGGTCCATAGCAAAAAAGAAGGGTGTACACACAACAAAAGCACCCTGCACGGGCAATCAGTTCTGTGCTAGTGGCAATGGGGAGCTTCTGTACCTCAATCAGCTGGAGCACAAATACAAATCTCTGCTTGCTCGGCAGGTTCTTCAGAATGTAATAGTCCAGTAGAGCCTAAAGACCCCGGCTAAATCCTCTCCAGCATGTTCAGGCAAAAATAAAGTCCAAAGCCCTGGTCAGCGTTTGCATGTGTCTCCTGGGTTAAGAAGCATGAGTATTAATTTCATTTCGAAGTCATTAGAAACAAGAGTGGGGAGCCGTATATTATGCCATCTCATTCCGTTGCTAAATCGTGCCTCTTTCTTTAGGCTCACTGTCTGAAAATTTGTGCAACCCTTCTCCTTTTAGTAGATTTTTGTCTCCTGGGCTAAGAAGCATGAGTCTTGATTTCATTTGGAAGACATTACAGGCAAGAGTAGGCGAGCCGAATGTTATGTCATCTCCTCCCGCTACTAAATCGTGCCTGTTTCTTCAAGCTTACTGTCTGAAAATTGTGCAACCCTTCTCCTTTTAGCAGATTTGTTGTTTTCTGATGTTAGAGATTGACCTCCCCATGTCTCTCTCTCCTCCCTAGTTCCTATTTGAGCACAGAAGCTCGTCCCTGGTATGTTCACCCTTCCCCCTCCGCCTCGTCTCCTCCTACTTACTCACTCACTCACTCACTGAGGGGCTGGGTGGGAGGATGCAGTAGCAATTACTTCCACCAGGCTGGGTAACCGGGTGGAGGTATCGAACGGCTACTATTGAAAACGAATACGTTTTGAATTATATGAATGAGATGTAGAATGAGAATCACTCGCTGGACTGGGCATCGGTCATACCAGGAAATGCCCGGTGGGCCGATGGTAAATTTGGGCTGGCACGGAATCCCGTTCATGAATGTATAGGAAGATGTACATGTGTGTATTATAATGAACATGCATGCCTTATTATGACTAATATTTGTATACCACGCATGTGTGTTATATGTTATAATTATTGAAAAAGAGAGGTCAGCTAAGACTACCTGCTAAGAGCGCCTCAATTTATGTAAAAAAAATTATGTAAAGTTTGTCTTATTAATAATCAGGGGTTAACAATCAAGTACTCTTATTGATAATCAGGTACTCTAATGAGTACCTACGTAAATGAATTGGTACTCCCCAAAAATAAAAATAGCAAATATGGACTGAGTTTTTATATTTAGCTTTTTCATGGCAATATATAATTTTTTGTGCATTTTAGTGCCAAATTGTTAAGAAAAATACAATGTATTAATTTTGTAACAAATATTAACCTAAGTTTCCTGTAAAACTATACATTTTTTAGTATTGTCTTGTCGAGAAAACACAAACAAACATATATGAAAGTGCGTCTTGGGAGGCGGGAGTAGCCAATCTGAGAGCGTTATTCATTTCTTCTTGCTGCTGATTGCCTGCTGCCCTGTGATGCAACTCTGGCAGATGCAGTCCAACACATCCGCATCAGAACAGAACATGGAGGTATCTCGAGTTTACCTTTACATTTTAAGGATAATGTATTAAGCTGACTTATAAATTAAATTAAAGTGTTTAGGAGCATACTTGGGGGCGTATTTAGGGTTTAGAGTATACAAATAGGCATTTATAGGCATTTTTTACCACATCACAAATTTGCGTTTTTCACAATTCGCCGGGGCTCTTGAAACGTAACCCCCGCGAATTTCAGGGTTTGACTGTAGCTCTTTTATGCTCTTTCTAGTTTCATGTTTATAAAAAACTGGATGGTACATACTTTTAATTTTTTAAAAACGTAATTATAATTTTTTTTTAGGTTTTACTTACCTGAGTGGTGGTAATTAGAGATCCAGTATGAAGTTACTCAAATGAGGTAGCTTTTCAGCAGTGAAGCAATTTACTGTTTATCCTGCGCATGTGTACTTGCGTACTACTTATATGTCAAGCCCTGTTAATAATAGTGTGCTAGATGGCTTAAGCCAGGCCATGCTGCTTTCAGGTCATTCTGCTACTCTTTCTGATTGACTGTTGTCTTTTCGCTTACCTTATCAGTTGTCTCAGAGAAATCTTGCGTGATGCCCCTGTCTGGGGACAATTAGTCGTGATTACAACTTTCCACTTGCACTTCCACTTTATTATCAAAGCAATTGTACTGATAAGAATATTTAAGGTGTTTGCAAGGCCTGTGTACGCTTAATGTTTTTCCCAAGAAATTTAGCCAATGCCTTGTACAAAATCTTCCCAGCCAATGGCAGTGTATTTTATAAAGACATATACATAATGTATATTATAATGAAATGTGAATAATTATTTCCCTGTCAGTTGTGTTTTTTTAAACATAGCTTTGCTTATGCTAATGAAAATATGCTTATTTGTTCATGTGTTTGCAATTATATTATATTGCTGCTGTGACACACTGATGTGTGTTAGCTTAGAAATTTCCAGACCTTTACTTGAAGAAGCCTAGTATTAACAGTTACCATCAAGTACCTGATTCAACAAATTAGTCCTGCATTAAAGTAAATCAGATGCTGCTGTTGCAGTTGGAAGACAACATGTTTTCTGGTAATATACAAAAATGCAGCATTCCTATTCCATAACTGTACACATATTGTATACCCATGACTAAGTAACGCATTACTGTAATTTGATTTTTTTTAGTAACGCAGTAATCTAACGCGTTATAATTTTAAAATTGGTAATTAGATTACCGTTACAATTCAAATAACGTTGCGTTACTAATAAAATCAAGTTCACAGTAAACTGTCAGCGGCAGGCAGATGTCTGTCT
>JBBPCY010030597.1:0-14185 GCA_037974405.1 Brachyalestes nurse | reverse complement strand
TGAAGTTATCCAAACAAGAGCAGAAGGGAGTAGCTCCCTGTTGATGAGATTTACAATCAATAAATCCACGGTGGATTCTTCATCAACATCACTGACGATTGCAGGTCTGCCAAAATTGAATGCGATTTGACATTCTTCAAGACCATCAAATATGAACAAAATTTTCTCATTGACATACAAGTTGGAATCGCAGCCCTTAAGTTTAGGATGCAAGTGAACCAAGAGTTCATGTAGACTGCATACTTTATCTTTAATCAGGTTCAGCTTACGAAAAGGAAGAACAAAAAGCAACATGTCTTGATTGGCTTTGTTCTCAGCCCAGTCCAGGATGAATTTCTGCACAGAGACCGTTTTTCCAATACCGGCGACACCTTTTGTAAGAACAGCTCTGATTTCTCCTTCACTTCCTCCAAAGATGTCATTGCAGCTGATCCTGCTCTCATCTGGACACTGAAGTTTTTCACTGTTCAGAACCCCAGGGTTATCATTTGAGGCTTTGCTCTCTTCATCAGTCACTGTGAGATCTGTGTAAATCTGGTTCAGTGGAATATTTTTCCTCTCTTTGGCAGTCTCTTCAAATATGAACTTGTTTGTTTCTTTTAGCCACTGTTTATGTCTCATGACAACAGTGTGAAGATCTTTTGCATTAAAAAAAAAGGACACACCATGATGATTGATGAGTAACCCTGAATGTCACAACTAAAGTTATAGAACTGAAGAGCTCTTTTCCAAAATCCCATAATGGCAATAATAAAAATGTAAATCACATATTTTTTAAAAATTGCAGATATGTTCCAAACCACGATAAGTGCTATACATGTCAGAATTCATTCAGAGTTCTAAACTTTCCAACATGGTGACTTGCACATTACTGAATAAAATACTTGCACGTTACTGAATAAAATGACTACTGAATGTATTTTTATACATTTTATGTTATTGTTATTTAATTGGTGCTTTTGTCATGTTATTTGTTCTATGTGTCGGACAACCTTAAAACTTAAGCTTGAGATTAATATAAATGAATGTATTTCAAGTTGTTCCTTATTTTTTATTTAGCTGTTTATTACTTCATGTTCTCTTGCTACAAAAGAAAGACAAAAAAAGAATGGATTTGTATCATTTTGAAAAAAAGAACATTATAGCGCTTGGAATATCTAATAAATATCTAATAAACATTGGATTTATAAATCAACAGCATTGTTAGATTTGACAATTATTTTTCAGACTAAGGCAACAAATTATTTTAGCAGAATAAATTTAAATAATGTCATTTTTCTAAAAACTATTCAAATGAATATAAAGCATTTTGGAAAAGAGCTCTTCAACTTTTACTTTTCATCTGTTTTTGTTTTCCTCCACACAAAGTCTAAATAAGGGCCCAAAAGTGATTCACATTAGAATAGTCATTAGAATATTAGAATTATTAGATTATTATTACAGTCTCTCTATTCAGCAAACAGCAGTTTCCACATGCTGAAGTTCTAAAGGGTGTTTTATCACTGTGTTGCCATTTGAATGAACTGTAATACAGGGCAGTCACTCAGTAAAGAGATTATTTATATATATCAGCCTTAAAGCCACATGCTGAAATCAATGAAGCACTACTTCCAAAAACTAAACAGTGTCAAAAAAATATATATGAACTTTACAATGCTCTAATTTATCAAAATGTACACTATATGGACAAAAGTATTGGGACGCCTGATATTACAGCAACAGGAACGTTAATGACATCATATTCAAATATGGAGTCATAAATATGGACTTGGTCCCTTTACAGCCCTTTCCAGTCTTCTCGGAAGGCTTTCCACAAGATTTTGGAGTTTCTGTGGGAATTTGTGACCATTCATTCTGTAGAGTATTTATGGAGCTCTCTATTTGCACTGGAACATAGTCATGCTTTAATAGAAATGGTTTTTCCCCAAACTGGGTCCACAAAGTTGGAAGCATAGTGTTGTCCAGAATGTCTGATGGAGTATTAAAATTGTCCTTCACTGGAAGTAAGGGGCCGAAACCCTGAAAAACAGCCATGTCCCAATACTTTTGTCCATGTAGTGTTTGACCATTTAAATTAGCCTATTAGTTAATTAATACATTAGCCAAAAAGTCTTACCTTCTTCTGATTTTCTAACCCTGGAGTCATCTTCTTCATGCCTTACTTGAGGAGCACGCACGACATGGGCCTGTGAATTGGACAGCCGCCGTTTCTTTGAGGGCTGCTCTGGACTGCTGAGCTTTGGATTTCTTCGTTTTTCTGGCAGATGTTTTTCCACTTTATGTGCAAGATAATTTTTTTTCATTTTCCTCAAAACATGTCGAAGAACTTCGAGGGCAAGTTTGTCTGGATAGACATTTGTCATCACTGTCGTAACCTCATGTCTTGATTTTCTTTCCAGCTCTGACCGGGGAATTGGAGTGTACCTCTCTGGTTTTAAATTGTTGAGGAAAAATTTGAACTCTTCCAGCTCTTCCTCAGTCAGTTCCTTCAGGATTTGAAGAATGGATACTGGTATTGGCATGGTTAAAGGCTGAAACAAAACAGATTTCGGGGTTTTATTAAAGTCCCAGTCCATGATCTATACTGTTAAAAACCCTCACACTTGCAGACTGGGCTGGTTAGGCAAAGGTCATTCAAACCTCATCATATCAGTGACACCACCTCCTAAGTGAAATGCTGAAATATCTGTAATTAATGGATACAACGGATGGTGAAAGCTGTAGAGTAAAGTAGAATTGGGCTATACCTAAAGTTATTGTAATATAATGAATATGCTTTCTGTGTGTATTGTAAATATTAGGACTGCATGGCATGGATAACACATTAGTATTGCAATTATACTGCTTCATTTAACTGTATTAAATGGCCTAGGTCATCACTTTTCTGGTATTAAAGTGTGTAAATATCATTTAGGTTTCATAATGCATCCTTGCTCCACTATCCATGGTGTATTGGTCAAAGCTAAGCTGTAAAAACAACCTGGTTTCCAGGCGTAATTTATGTGATGCCCAGTAGTGAAGGGAAGTGCTGGGGCGCCCTTTCTTTATGCTAAAATAAGTAAAAACCGACACGGACCCCGGTCTGTGTTCGGAGAGTAGGGTAATGAGCAGTCTGGAGTCAGGGATGAGCGGTCAGACGTTTGGCCGAAAGCGAACAGCAGTTTCTGAAATCGAAACTAAAACAGAATGAATGAGAACTCGGCCATTTACCTGATTTGCCTGCTTCAGTGATCCACTGCTTCTCCAGAACACCCCTGATCTCTTATCCTCACACCCCGCAGCTCCGGCGGTTTCACGTCGTGCTGAAAGTCACCTGTAGAATACCTGCGGGACCGGGACAAAAGAAGCACGAAGAGGAAACAAACTTTCGCGCTCGAACGTCATGTGCCCGTGAACGCGAGAATTGTGGGAAATGTAGTTTCACTCCGGAGCAGGGTAGGGTCATACTCTATGCAGTTTAATCAAAATGTCTGTCTATCTGTTTATCTATCACGTCGTGCTGAATGTCATCTGTCGAACAACCGCGGGACGTACAGAAACAGTACGTCGCGAACATTGCGTGAGCATTATGGGAAATGTAGTTTTATTCAGGAACACGGCGGGGTGTCGAGTGTGTCTAACTCCGGTCCTGGAGGGCCGGTGTCCAGGAACAGATGATCTGTATTGTACTGTGTTGTTCTAAAAAAGCATTCAAAGGGAAGTGAACCAGGTGTTTCTGAGCAGGGCAATCAACAAAACCTGCTGGACCACGGCCCTCCAGGACTGGAGTTCCACACCCCTGCTCTACGTGGTTTAATTCTGCTGTCTGTCCATCCATCCATCCATCCATCCATCTATCTATCAGTCTGTCTGTCTGTGCCCTCTGCTGGAGCAGGTGAGCGCTGCATTCCAGGAAATGATGAGCCTAGGTTTAAGGGGAATCCCGTCCCCTTAAAATCCCTGCATAATTAAATAGCTGAGATATAAACAAATTAATTCAGAGCGGTTCGAAGTGAAATACTTTGTTCTAGAAAAACATATTGAGTCAGAATTGGTCACAGTGGTGTTAATAGAAACTGTAGAGGTACTCATGCCTCTATAAGCTTCCTCACTGGCTGGGCGTTTCTGCAGTTATTTTGGATTTATGTCTTTTTTTTTTTTATAACAACATATTTAAACTGCTCTGGTGGTTTTGAATATGTAAAGAAAATGGTTATGTTTGTTTAGAATTTGCAGCCCTTGGTTCTTCTCACCTCTACTGTTTGTCCACAACAAACCATTTCACATTTATTTATATCTCAACAACTGAACTCTACAGAAAAAAATGGGGAATTCCCTTTTAAAGCACATGTGATTGGTCATGGAGTACCCCTGCTCTGCACAGGATGTTTTCATCTTCTAACACAACCACTACCATTCAGGAAGGGTTTGTTAGACCCATAGGGGATTATTTGGGTCAATAGTGTTAGACTAGGAAACATGACTGTTAGGCCACGTTGTTGAAAGCCCCCAATTAAAAATTGTTTTAAATTATTTTCCACCTTCGCATGTGGTATATCAGCATTTCAAACCATGCAATACAATTATTGGGGGCTTTCAACAACGTGGTCTGACAGTCATGTTTTTGGCGAATCAGTTTCGAAATGACTGAACAACCCACTATTTGAAATGGTCCAATAGACGTTCTGCTTGTAAAGGAAAAGGGCCATTGGTTTAACTGCTCCTAAAGGCATGGCACGCCTTACCACTGACTGACGGTTACCACTGACACAATTAATCTTGAAACGGTTAAAGTGGGTTAAAGTGATTCATCAGTTAATATACTTTGTTCATACACGTAATACAACGAAGAATGAGAGAGGCCAGTCATTGAAATGGCACCAATGAAACTTCCAGGTAAGCCGTTACGAGACTTTTCAAAAACATTTTGGGCTATTTACCCAGCATACTGGTCTGGAAATGACAATATTTATGGTTGTTCTCTCACTGAATCTTTTATGGACCTCAAAGCATGCCTCTCTTGGGGTGAAACTTGAAAAAATGGCTGTTTACTGAATGTGTAACAATGAGCCTCAAGCAGAAATAGAAATTGAAATTAAATTTATAGTTGTTGGTTCCATGGTTCTCACCCTTCATGTGGAAACCAAAGATGAAACTAAAATTACACGATTGGCCTTGGTGTGGTGTGTTTCAATGTGCTTGGCCTTGTTCTGCACGAATAGAACAAAGGAAAGCAATTCTTAGCAATGCCACGTTGTCGAGAAATGCATGCAAGACTTCGCAAGAACCAAGTGGAAATATATTTGGGCTATAAGTAAGTCCTGACAATTGCTAGTTTAAAATATAATTTTCATGAAGTCTTCGATAACTCATCCTCATCATTTTTCTGAATTAGAGCTGTTCCTTTACTGTATTAACAAGCAAAAAATGAGATTGTACCAGAGCAGTTACCATCGCTACAAGAGCTGCTTTTTTCTGACGGTCAAAGCTGACATAAAAAAAATTAAAACTTTTTTTTAAATCTTTACAGGATGGTATAAAGTATACTCCAAAGTGCGCCCTACCCATCCAGTTTCTTTCTTCATATTCCAAACATCTGGAACTTATGACCAATGTAGTCAATATAACTTCCCCATAGTCTATATATTTTCACCAGGCATATTTCTCCACTGAACAAGCTCTAACTTTTTGTTTACTGTTAAATTACCACTACATTATTTAAATTATTTTTCTTTATATGTTTTTTCTATCTCTGGTTTTATTTGTTGCACCACATGGTTTACTTTTTTTTCTTTCTTACACGGTTTACCATTTTTCTTTCTCTGTTATTTTTTAGTGTTGTTTTTAGTTTTAGTGTTCAGAGGAACAAGGGACCGAGTATTAAGAAGCAGCAGAATATGCTCAGAACCTGTCCAAAATAATGAAAACCATAATATTCAGTTTCCTGAGCTTTAGGTAGCTATGTTTGTGATAGGTATGCATGACTCCTGATACAGCTTCTTTGTTTTAAAGAGCCAGTGTGCTAGTTAGCAACCTAAAAACAACAAAAAAAAAAGCAACCCTCCAAACCAACGTTTAGAACCAAATGGCGCAATAACTGTTGCATTAGCTCCCTGTCTCTGAGCTTGCTGGGGATGAGGGTGTTCTCAGTGAATAATATTCTCCTCACTGTCCTGTTTCCCTTTATGCCGTGAGCCAAGGTTATAGATGATATATAATCAGGTTGTTAGGTTGTAGACATTTTATAAATCATTAATAAGCAGTTATAAACAAGTTATAACAGTTATCATGCATTGACACAGACTCATTACATTCTCAGGCAGAATGTTGAACTGTCAGCTTCATCAGGTCTTTGTTAAATGATTTATTAGCTATCTACAACATAATTAACAACATGATTATAAATAATTTCTAACTCCTTTAAAAGGATATTTTTGTTGTAAAGTGTTCGTAATGTGCATTGAATGACCTTTGTGTATAATAATGAGTTATATAAATATATTTAAAAAATTGACTTGAGTAAAATAGAACCCAAAGCAAGGAGATGTGGGCAGTGTGTGGTGGAGCTACAGCAGGAAATGGCTAACAAGGACTGCAGGACCCAGATGGGGCCTCCTCTTTGAACATCATCTTACCATCTATGATATATTGTGAAAAACAATGGTTTATTTTCAGTTCAGTAAGGTCAGAAGATCATTTTGAAACTTTAAACGTGTGGAGTTTACTTGAGTCTCTTGTTATGTCCTTGGTCGTATTTTCGTTTCTGTTGGTGGGGGGTGGGTTTCTTTTGTCTCTTTGCTTTGTGTACTTGCTTGCTGCTTGTTGTGTGTATTGAATTTGCTGTGTATGACTTCCTGTCTGTTTCTGACCTTATTTGTTCCTTGTCCCTTTGGCAAGGAAAAGAGTATTTCACTGTTTGTATATATTTTGTAAACAGCTCAAATGCTCACTGTTTGTAAATAACACAAGGTAGGAAGTAGACATGATTTTGGTTGAGTTAGGGTTAGGGTTAGCAAACACAGACTATTTCTTTCTGCGATCCGTGCTGAGCTGTAACACTTTCCTGCCTCTACTTTTGACCTCCATGTATATCTTCTGTTTGTAAGTTCAAGAGAGTGGAACGACCACCAGCATATGTTCGGGCGAGGAGAGGGATGATGGCAGAAACTTAGTCTGCAACGGTGGAACTGAGATCTGTCCAGCGAAAAGGTTGGGCTGTATTTGTCTATGTTCATTTACATGTTCAGATTTCAGACTTAGTTTATATACTTTGTATGTTCAGTCGTTCCCATGCAAGGAGCTGTGTCTTTATAATGCTCTGTGCAGGGATCGTTATCGAAATACTCATCCCGCTTCTAATGACCATCAGTCTATGGACCTGCCAATCACTTTTGAAGGCAACCTCTCTCATCCACTTAAAAGGTTAGATATTCTTCACTTTCTTCACTGATTTTATGTATGTTAATTGAGTGGAGGCTTCTGAGTGGCATTCCTGTTTGTAAGAATTTGGGAAGAGAAAAGATCTACTACTAGCATTTAAATACAGTTCTGTGCAAAGGTTTCTGAGGATGTATAAATGAGTCTTTCAGCCAGCAAAGTAACATTAGAGTAAATGCAAACAAACAAGAAAGCAGTAATAAAAATATCAGGATTTGTTTTGTGTGTAAAAGTAGTAGATACTGTGTGAGCTGGTGAGGAGAACACAGGTTAGGTTCCAGAATCCTCCTCTGTTCCTCCAGCCGTTGTTTGGACTCATACTTACTGATATACTGAACATAACATCACTATTTACTGTATAAAGTTAATATATAATATAGTTTCACATTTATAAATATTCCACCCCCTGGCATTTACCTTCCTCAGACAGTTTTAGAGTGGTTTGGTTTTGGCACCAACAATGAAAAATGGCAGTTCAACATAGAGGGTTTTTTTTGTATGAATGATGTTTAATTGAAAGTATGCAGAGGAGTTCCTGATATGAAAATGATGAGGTTACTAAATTCATCTGGCTCTGAGCTCATGTGTTAGGAACCTGAGTCTAGGTGTATTAACCAAACCGGTAGCGACATTAAAGAATTTCAGATCAAGACACAGAAATCGAATACAAGACTGTTTTAAGTCTATGATATTATACATGAATTTTCACAGTGCAAAGAAATAAAACAATATCATGTTTGCACGTTTGACTGGTGTATAAAACAGTGAGACTCAGATGCAGGAATCCAATGCACAGATTCACAAAGTTCGATTATACAAACAAAAATACTAAATCAAACTAATAAAAAACAGAACTGCAAAGACACAGAGAATATGCACTCCCACAGACTCCAGCACAGGTTTGCTAAAAGACAAACAGCCAGTGAACTATGATAATGCAGTCACTGGGAGAAACGGTAAAGGCCCTCACGCCAAAACATTACAAACAATATCAGTCTTTCACAATGAAGCTCACCAAGCCAGAGCAGAAGAGAGCTGAAACAGAATCCTCAGAGGCAGATCTGGAGGCTTTTTGGAAGAGAAACGGAATGCAAGCCTGGCTTGATCATGGGAGTCAGTGTGAGCTTTGAAAATAAACACAGGAATCGATGCACAGACAGAATGTTCAGCCTAATGTACCCTATTGTACAAAACACAGACAAACTAATATGTACAACCTCTAGTACAAACTCACTTTAAAATGAACAGCTTAAGAGTGGTGCTATTCATTCCCTGGGTACATTAATAAAGCTTTAATACCAACCGGAGTGTGAACAGGATTAATTATTCACAAATCGGCAATTCAAAATTAGAGAGAGATAATCGAGAGCATGGAATCCTTTAAGGCTGATCTGGAGATTTCTTGAGAAGAATACTAAACCACATACTAATCACATACTAAACCAGCTGCTGATAAAACAAGACCAACAGACACTAAACTGATGCCAAAATATGAGACATTCTGCAGCACACTACACAATAGTAGAAGGGAAATTAAGCCACATTCACAATTTACATAATTTACAAGATACACCTGTACAGAAAGGACACATAAAGGACTGTGTTGCATTTCTGCATGTTTGTGTTGCATTTCTAACAGCTTTTGCAGCTTTAAATGTTTGATTAAAGAACACATTTGACAACCTCTTGATTTAAAAGACTTGAAGGAAGGAATTCCAGTGTCTCAGAGGGAGCCGACTCTGACGTCAGGATAAAGGTGAGACCCAGAGAAATTCAGCACTTGCACAGCACTTGTCACATAATACAGTCAATTCCACAAAAAAGGTCATAAAGCACTTATAGTTAATACGCTTGATCTCAAAAGGCATGTTTGAGAATCTAATCTAAATAATCTAACATTTGCTAAAGTGCTGCATTTAGTTGAGAACAGCAATGAACCTTCTCCAACAGTCTCTGAGAACAGTCTGAGACCACTCCTCAATTCAGAATCTCTCCAGATCCTCCCGGGTCCCAGGTTCTTTTCTTTGGATGGTTCAACTGACCCATCAGGGTTTCAAAGGCCATTGTGTCAGGGAACTGGGCTTGAGACATAAGAGGCTTAATCCTTGTGGTCTTTCAATCATTTTCTGTTAAATATTCTTCTGTCAACCATTTTATATTTTGGACCATTGCTCTGCTGGAAGACCTAACCATGTCGCATTTCTAGACTGCTGGTACCAGATTTTCATCTGATATGATCCATCATGCCATGTACTACAGCATCTAGCATATTCCAGATGCCTAGGTTTGTGCTTAGACAAAAGAAAACACTTTTCCAATTTTGCTGGCATGTCTTCCAAATTGACATGTAGATGGTTATTTTGTCTGTTTTGAGAGTTGGTGACTGCAAAATTCTAGCATCTTCTGCAAATGTCCAACCATTTTCCTTGGAGAATTGTTTTGCAATCATAACCATCCTGTTCACTATGTGCAGGGGTAGAATAACTAGGGTCCTCTTCTGGGCAAATTCACTTCAGCTCCAGTTGATTAAAATGGTCCCGCTTTGCAGCTGCTATAATGGTTCTGCTGCCTATGCGCTAGACTCTGAGGGGAACATGTTTTTCTGTAACAAACTAGATAAAATCTGAATGCAAAATTCAGATTGAATGCCCTGTCAGGCACAAATAGCTTTGGTTCTCCTGGTTTGATTACATTAATTTGAGATTTACAGTAAACATATGAACTACAGCTGTGTAACTGTGTTAAAGGGAACATTGCTGTTAAAAGCTCCTTATTTGTTTAAATTGTTTTCAAACCAAATGTTATTGGACATATAGCAGTACTTTTAAAATAAAAGTGTGCAAAAATGTATTTGGTTATTTAAGTATGTAATGTCTAAATTCAACACACACTTCCTATGAAATATTGATCGAGGCTAAGTTAGGATCAGATACTAAATGAAAGTAACTCGCATGCATGGTGATCCCCATCCAAACCACGATCTGCTCTAAAATGCAATCTGCCTGTTTTTAGTTGTGTCAAATATGAAAACTTTCTAAACATTTATTGTCCAACATGAGAAGTTGGGAAGATCATAAATGAGCGATGTTCCCTTTTGCCACCTCATAGCGCCAAGCTTAAGTCAGTAAGTCAGTGTTAATAGTAATCACAACAAAAACAGAAAACTACAGATATGAGAAACAACTCGCCTGAGTCCTATTTGTACCACAAACATTTTATGACCGCTACCTTCAGAATTTGACCAGAATATTTGTCTGCTACACCATCTTAAATTTAAATGCATTTTACGGTTTGTAGATTGTAGGGACTTTGGTCTTTTTCTGTTGATTTACTCACCATGAACTGTTTGAGCAGTGTAAAAGGCAGATGTTTTTTTATTGTGTTTAAAACAAGCTAACAAAAACAAGAGAAACAATATTTGTGTGTGTCTGAGTGTCAGTATTAACGCCTGCAATTTTTGAATTTTTGAAGCTATATGTTTGGTTTTCTACCTAGCGCTGGTTTATCTGGATTTTAGCTGGAGTCATCCTGCTTTTTCTGGTTTTCTGGTGGACCCTTTGGTTTCTCAGTGGAACCGTGATCTCACCAAAAGGTTAGTCTTTGTATTAATTCATTATGGAAATGAAATGTGGAGAAGTAGATAGGTATTTATAATCTGTTAAAGAAATATGTAAAGTGATGCTACCTTTGTATAGTAGCCTATATGTTTCAGATTTCAGATTTCATCCTATCCAAATAGACATACCTGATAACTGTTGCTGAAACATCAGTGTACAAGGTGCTGCTACGTACCATTTAATATCATCCTTAAGCCCTCCAAACACTGCCAATATAAGACCATTCTCCTATATAACAAATAGGAGAATGGTAGAATAGAGAATCAGAATGGAGAATCAGATATTGAATATGGTTTGGGTTTCTATCTCTATCGCGCTGTTCCAGAAGAGGACACAGTAACAAAGCACTAGGACATGACCATTAAGCACACCAGAATGTAAAGTGGAATATTTTGTGTTGTTTAGTACGAGCATGCACATACACTAGTGCTAACATATTTCAAACTCCTAAGAGAAAATGTTCATTTTGCTGAAATCTGCATATAATTACAAATTAAGATATTGATGGATATGTTACTATGCTCATAACAGTGTGATACTATGTCATATGCGTTAGCAAACTAATCTTCATTAATTCATTCCTGACATGGCAATAGAAATACCACAAGTCTAAAACACGAATCCTTGCAGAGCACATATTTCCTCAAAACTCATGTTCTTCATCTTCAGCAGATCTACAGACTGAACATGATCTTACAGTGATGATGCTGGGCAGGTCTGGAGCAGGCAAGAGTGCAACAGGAAATACTATCCTGGGTAGAAATGTTTTCAGAGCAGAAGCTTCACCTGTTTCCGTGACGAGAAGCTGTCAGAGCTGGACTGAAACTGTTGGAGGGAGGAGAGTCACCATCATCGATACGCCTTCTGTGGACATGCAGCTGTCATCTGACCAGGAATTACAGTGTATCAGAATGGCTTCTCCTGGACCTCATGCCATCCTTCTGGTGTCCAAACTGGAGAGGTTCACAGAGGAGGACACTGTGAGATGGATTGTAGAGAACTTTGGTGTAGAAGCTTTAAAGGTCACCATGATACTGTTCACGGGTAGAGATCTTCTAGAAGGAAAACCGGTGAAGAAGTTTCTTAGTGAAAGCATGGAGCTACAAGGCCTTCTTCAGCTCTGTGGGGGCAGATACCACGTTATGGACAACAGAGAAGCAACCAGGGACTTCATGCAGGTTTCAGAACTGCTAAGAGAGATTGACAGGATGACCTACGACAACAAGAGCACTTTTAATATCAGCGCAGTCCGTTTGAAAGAATGGAGAAGCTTAAGGACCGAACACGAGGAAAGTTGTACGCCAGAGTTGGAGAGAAAGATCAGGGAAGAAGAGGAGAAGATCAGAGAGGAGGACAAGAAGAGGGTAAGGGAGGTGGAGAGAAAGAGGCGCCTGATGAGAGAGAGGGATATACGAGAGGAAGAGGAGTGGAAGAGACTGGTTAATGAAAGAGAAATAAGAAGGGAAGAAGAGCAGAAAAGGAGGAGGATGGAGGAAGAGATGGAAAAACAGAAGAGATTATGGTGGCCTTCTTTTCTTGGAAAGCTTCCAAAATTGAACTGGAAACATAAAAAGTCTGGAAGTTCATAAGGTTGAATGTTGAATCAAGCTGAATGTTTACTGGGAATTTTGCTGTTTTGTTTTTGTTAAAGATTTTGTTATTTGTAATTTTTTCAGTTTTGTATATATATATATATATAGTACAGGGATGTATAAAGTCTTGTGCCACCATTCATTTTTAATTTTTTTCTTTGAATCACCTTGTTGGTGAAAAAATATTGTTTTAGTCCTGTCAAACTATTTCATATTTGGTATACTGAGTAGATTAAATCAAAGAAATTTAACAAAATGTGTCTCTGCAACAGGCTGCAAAGTGCCTAAAGATACAAGGAGCCTAGATAAAGGAGTTCCAACCATTCAGCATTCAGCACCACCAGTATACTGATCACCAGTATCCTGATTATCCAGTATCATCTGCACTTGTTTCTTCACTGGTTCAGCAAAATATGAAGAAATGAGGGGTGGCACATTGCTGTACATCTCAAAGTTTCATATCTTATTTAGCTTTATAGACACTAAACAGATTTAACATTTTATTTTTGTGCATTTCATATATTTTGACATACATAACAGATGTTAATTTTTTAAAGAATTAAATAAATGTCATGATGTGTCATTATCACAGTATTGCAGTACTGACTTTATATTGTCCAACAATAAATGTACTGGACACTTCAGTCCTCTGTCATCACCAGAACATCCTCAGACCAACACATCAGCTATTGCTGATGTGGACCTGCCTGAAGAGCTTTACTGTCTGTGGAGTGTTCAAGGCTACTCCAGCACAGAAAAGAAGAGAGTGGTTTTGTACACAGCGTTTAGGTGGAATTATGCTTCCCTCTGCTGGAGCTGCTGGGTACTGAAACTGTTTAGACAGTGTGTTTGAGGAAGGGAACCACCAAACTATCCAGGTCACCAACCATACGGGAGTAGGGCTTCTTGGTATAAACAAAGTGTTATGTGCGGCGGCACATTTGTTTTCTGTCTCCTTCTCTCGTTCTCTCTTATTTCTTGCTTGGCGCTCTGCATCTTTCTTGCTACCTTTATTACCTCACCTAAAGTACCGTGTTACGATTGGTGTGTGGATTTAGTGAGGATTGGCCGATCGTCCCTGTCGCCTCCCAGTGGTGCATCGCAGCTGGATCTCCTACCTCCCTGCCCTTAAGAGAATGCCAGAGATTGTGGAAGGGAAAAAGAGAAGAGAGAGGATTGTTGGCTCTGTTGATTAAGTCTGTTAACACTGTTAGTGTTAGAAATATTAGTTATTTTGCCAGGTTGGGTCAGAGTAGTGTTCCTGTTTACACATTGTGCAGCACTATAGGAAGCCCTTTGTTAGAATCACTAGGTAAGAGACAACATTATATATACATAAAGGGTTGTAACGACACGCCAAACCCACGATTCGGTTCGTTCGCGTTTTTTGACTCACGATTCGGTTCGTATCACGATTCATTTGCTGTGAAAGTAAGGAGAAATTCTGAGGCGCCATTTTGTTTGGAGACACCTTGGCCGCATTCCAAAGTGGAGGAAGCTTAACAGACGCTCCTTGAAGGATGCCACGTCATAGAACGCCGCCAAGCACTGTTCCAAAGT